>JASDQU011177374.1:2999-14081 GCA_032191745.1 Picea mariana
TTGCTAGAAATTACAAGGATTTCTAGTTGTGGTTAATTCCTCTCAATGTTGTTAATTTCTCAGGCACACATGCATAATTCCCACATGGGCTCCCTTCCCATAACTTGTTATAGTCTTGACATAATATCTCAGTAATCATACCAGGTTCTCTCCTATACACTATTCAGTAGAATGAACAAGAATGATGTATAATGATGGAAGACTCTCATAAGCAAAGGTATAAGTACATGCATGTTCCCAATTCACCACATGAATCTCAAGGAAGTTGGCATAACTAATTTCATAACTAATACCAAAGTTGATATCATAAATCAAGGATTATAATAAAATATTGTAAAGAACTTTGACTTAGGAATATAATAATATATTTGGTGTTTGGCCCCTTTGAGTCCCCTTAAGCCCCTTTGCCTCCTTATTTTGTGGAATCATAGCCCCTTGTGTTCTTTTCCTTCTCATCTACAGTCAGTGATGTATTTTTTAATTACCACTTTCAGGACCATCCCCCCTCATTTATCACCTAAAAAGTAGAGGTTACCAAACCCTAAGGAAAATTGCAAGGGGACCCAATGAAAACAATCATAGTAGTAATGGTTCTCTTGGAGGGAACTAGGCCTCAAGGAAGAGTATGCAGAAAGATGGAAGGACTATACTAATAACCTTAGAAAGCGCTTTATTAGACTAAGTGAAGAGGGAGATAAACTTATATGGTTTCTGAACCCTTTTTGGTTCTACGAATCAAAGATTGGTTATGAATCACTTGCATAAGAAGGTAATGAAAATCCACCGATCTAGTGGTGGAAGCCAATGTGGAAGTTTAAATGTCTGTATAAAGTCAAAATGTTATGTGGCTCCTTCTAAACAATAAGACTCTAAAGAAAGTCTAGAGAGAGATAGAGGAATTAACGAGCCTTCATAATGCATGGAGAGGGAACACCATATAAGAATATCTTAGAAGATAGTGTCAGAACAAGAGAACAAAGAGGTACAAAGTCCCCCCTCTCACTTTTTTTTTGGGGAATTTGGTTGCCCAAGAATGCCTAACTTTTTGAGAGTGTGGACAACCTTCCTCTTGATCGATACACCCAAATCCTTAACAGACTTTATGCTTTCCCCCAAATTTTAGCTACTCATCTTCCCAAACAATCTGCAGAATAAATCATAAACAAAGAAATCCAATGGGATTTTTTTGATGGAACTTCACAAGGAAATCCTACTAGAAGTAGGGATGGGGGACTTATATATCTTTCCCCATGCTAGGTCATCTCCTTCAAAGTTAGAATTGGTCTTGAAATAAACAACTTATGTGAACTTATGGCTTTCAAACTGGTTTTAATGCACTATCTCGGGAAAGAGAAGTTACTCAAATTCAAATTTATGGAGATTCACTAAATATTCATTCAATGGATGAAAGAGGATTTCACTATAAGAAAATTCACTTTGTAACCATTATTTCTTGACATCCAAAACTTGAAATCATCCTTCACTCATCTTTCTTTTGCTCATGTTTATAGGTAAAAAACAAGGACGTGAACAAACTATCCAAAGGAGTAGAGCTACAAGTTGGCACATGGGAAATCTTTGAATCCACTTAGAACACTCTTCTTATTATATCCATGAACCTTGGTTTTAATTTTATCACTTATTCAAAGATTATGGAACATTGAATTATGGACTGTAAATTTTATGAAACTTTATGGAAGACTGTAATTTTAAATATGAGAAATTTTGGAACTAAAAGTTTTGTTAATTTTTTGTAAAAGAAAATTAGGCTAGTTTTAGAAGAAACATTTTTTTGAAACTCTATGCAAATGAACAATCTCTATACTTTTTGAATCATAATCAAACAAAGCAAGTATCTATAAAAGACTATTTTAAGTCTTTTTCATCACACTTTATGAGGCATATTGGAATACTGCTTAGTATCTAACTTTGTAATTTGTTACTTTTAATGAAATTGCTTGAATTTTTTCCTTGGGAATAAAAGGAGTTCCACATTATGATAGGATTCAATAGAGAAGACTAGTAATCAACCTTGCCAATGGCCATGGTAATATCTATTTTATTAAAATTGACATCATTTTAGTCAAAGGTATACAAATATATGACGTGCCACTACTATTTTGGTAGTTTCATGTGTTGTATATAACGAGATCAAGGGAGCCTCTCAATGGAGATTCCCATTAATATATGAGAGCTTAGGGGGATGCATTGGTTTTACCAGAAGAACCACTATTATTTTTGTGATAATAGATGGTTGAACAATCATTGTGGCATTTGTTGGTGATTCTCATTGCATTCTTGAATCACCAAGATGATTGGTTTCTCTATACCACTTGCTACTAGTTTCATGATGCTTGTAAGATGATGTATCAAATTTTAACATTTTGCTTTGGGTAATAAAGAGGATCCATGTTTCAACATGTCATAATATGGATCTCCACGTTAATTAAATAGAAGAAAAGAATCATGAGGACATTTTTGACATATAAACACATTGTAAACATCATTATAAAATCAAACCACAAGGAATATAAATTTTATAAAATGGCAGTGTTTTCCTTTAGGTGTAATGATTAAATGTCATTCTCCTATTGGCTACATAGAATCAGGCTCCATGATCCTCTCATAAATAAGGGAGTGGGAGTGGGAGAAGGTGAGGTAGAGATATAGGGCATGTGATTGTCCAATCAATACTTTGATGCCTTTCTGTCAAGTAACTACATAGATCTATTTGTTTCAAGCATGCACTATTGCTTTACAATGATTGTCAAATCACAATTGAGACATATTCACTTCAAGCATGAACTATGTAAATTGCTTGCATTGACTTTGTTTTATAATGAATCGCTGCATGTTCCTCTCATTTTCATACTTTCTCCCCCTCCTTCCTTTGCATGGAGTGAGGAACAATGATAATGTGTATCAAATTGCATGCATTCATTATATTTTTCAATGGGTTTCAAGGTGCACTCATCATCCAAGGAGTACAAAACAAAACATTAGATGACTTGAGGATTAAAAAACTAGGAATTTGAATATGTGATTAAGTCATTATTGTTTATGTGGGTGATCACTATTTCAATCCTCACCAACACCAACCCAAATTCAAAGTATTCTCATTCCAAATTTGTTATTTTCTTAAATTTTGGATTCTTCAAAACCTTTCAAACATCAATGTTCTATTAGTGCCACATCCCTTTTCAATAGTGGCATTCACATTTACACCTTGTCAAAGTAACTAGAGTTCAAGTTCAAGTTTGAGGCCATCTTCGTTTAATCATATAACAAWCTYCCTTCCAATGGCTAGAATCTAGCAAYACATAAAGTGATATTTCTAAATGGTTGATTTTTTAAGGATCTTGTCAATTCAAAATTGGGAAATCCCTTGGGAGTATCATTCACCATGCACATAATTTGATCATGGTGAAACTCTAATCATGCCTAAGATATTTACTAGATTCTTGTCAAATTTATGACTAGAAAAAAGATCCTCTCATAAAAATATTAACTTACTCCCACTAAAGATGGGTGAGGAGGAAATATTCACTTACAAATGAACCATTGACTTGATCCTAAGCTCCTACTTCTTTCATAATTCTATAATAGAAATAACACAAACTATGTCCACCACATTATTCACTTAATCATTCCCATTTTCTTATTTAAAGGATATGCTAATTTATTATAATAATAATAAAAGGACAATAAAAGTATAGCATTTTTTTGGTTTTGTTTTTCTTCTTTATATTCCCTTTTTCAATGGTTATGAATAAAGTAAAGCATTGATGGTAGATTTAAACCTTTTTAAGTTTATTAATCCATGTTGGCCTTGTAAATTAAACTTTTTTTTAGTTTAAAGTAATATATATTTTCATGAATTTACAATTTTTTTTTCTGTGAATAAAGTAAAGCATTGATGGTAGATTTAAACCTTTTTAAGTTTATTAATCCATGTTGGCCTTGTAAATTTAATTTTTTTTAGTTTAAAGTAATATATATTTTCATGAATTTACAATTTTTTTTCTAAGTATTAAAGATTTCCCTTTATCCAATACCTTCAAAATATTTGTAATTTTCCATAGTCTAACATAGAAGGTTTTAATTTTTATAGGTAGATGAACATCCTCGTTTGAGATGATATTGGGAGGCCTTAATTATTAGTTTGGCGATGTTTCAAAATGCTTTCTTTTGGGATTTTTATTTTTTAATCTTTGAGATGATATTGGGAGGCCTTAATTATTATTAGTTTCGCGATGTTTCAAAATGCTTTCTTTTTGGCTATTTTTAATCTTTCAAAATCTAATGAATGTTTCGAATTTTTTTTTGGGATTATTTTTTAATTTTTCAAAATCTAAAGATCTATTAAAGGTAGTAAAGTAATGACAAAATCACATTAACATTTCATTGATCTATTAAATGTAGTGACAAAACCACATTAATATTTCATTGATCTATTGAATGTAGTGACAAAACCACATTAACATTTCATTAAATGGTAGTTGTAGCTAGTTGAGGTGGTGGCAAGATTGGATGTAATGACAAAACCACATTAACATTTCATTAAATGGTGGAGGCAAAAAAAATAAGCATGAAATTTGTTGGACTTTATTGATAATTCAAATCCATAAGCCAAAATAGTGAGTGACTAAGCGACTTACCTAACAAAGATTTCAACAATCTCCCAATGCCAATCAGTGTGTCGACGAACTATTATCATGCAAAATTAGGAAGTCGTTAGTGTTAAAATTGTCTATGCGGAAACAACAATTCACAGTGATAATTAACAATCACACACATAAGATATAGACATAGGGATTTCATGTGGTTCACCCAAACGTTGGGCTACGTCCACCAAGCATAGGCATTGGTTCTCTTATTATTCGGATTATGGAGATTACATCAGATTTGCAAGTCTCTCATACACTCAGTCTCTCACAATCATTTTGCCTCTACGGGCTTACATGAATTTATACATTCACACATGAAACTGAATATTAAATGCAATCCCTATCCACATTTTAACTTGTTCTATTTGGTTGTAACCAACGCAGAATGATAGGATCTAAATCTATTCTTGGGAATTCGTTGTCACCAAATCCCAACAATCTCCACCTTGACAACAATTAACCTGATACCTTGCTTCTTCCTTTTGTTCATCACCTTTGCTGCAAGCCAAGAGAAGCCAAGCACCACTGTAACTTCTCTAATAAAATTGGTTTCATGATCTCGCCTGTGTGACTTGCACGAGTTTGGATTTCCTGAGGGGTCACTCCACCTCCAACATGTCTTCCACAACTGTGTTGTGAGACATATTTAGTGATAGGTCTCCTCCTATCCAAAACACCTGTAAAATATACATTACAACTATCACAAACCATCTCAGTGTAACCATTATAGATGGCATTTGTGCTTCTCAAACGCTGAAGCACCCATTTCACTGCAACACTTGAATCTGTCATGTATTTGACAACATCATTAGCATGTGAAACATGTCTTCTTAACCATTTCATCACATACAACAGACCTCCTACTGAACTTACACGAGACATAACCTTTTCTTCTTTATAGACAAGCCCTATACTTGAAGAAAACTTATAATGGAAAGCAAGAGGGATAAAAACTGGTTTTACAATGTTCATTTTGAACTCCAACCACAACTTACCATTACCATCTCTGTGTACTTATATGCCCTTAATTTGTTTTGCTGCTCCTTGATCCCTCATCTGAATTGTCCTGTCCACCTGAGTTACTTTCTTACTGATTTTATCCATGCTTTGGCTTGCATCGAGCATATCATCAGCAAAGAACATCAAAACTATGAATGTACTATAAACTGTATAGTCATTCCTACCCTTTGAAAATTTCTGACTCACTATGAAGGATTCAAACATCTTGTATATTTGCCTAGGTACCAATAGGCCATACAATGAATTACCTAGCATACAAACAAATTTACCATTGCGATCTTGAATCAACCCTTTTGGTTGTTCCATACATACAATATCTCTATCAATGATGACCTTGTGAGAAGTAGGATCCCACACACAACATCCCTTTATACCATCACCATAATTTGCAGAGATATAAAACAAGCAAGAATTTAGAAACAAAGATTTTAAGTCTGGAACTGATTTACCTCTTACCAGTACCTGCAATTCTTTCTTGTTCTTATGACCTTGATGCTTCTGCCATAAACAAGAAGATAGATTTGTCACTTCAGATGCCACTTCAGTACTGCCTTCCAGCTTATAAAGGTTATCAACCTTTGTTTCCTTCATCACTACTAAATTCCCTTTCGACACTGTGAGAGCTCCACCTTGACCTGTATACTTATATCCACATGAATCCAACACTCCTAATGAAATCAAATTTGATTTAAGCTCATATACATATCTAACATCCGTTAATTCCCTAACAATACCATCGAACATCCTAATTCTAATTCTACCAACCCCAACAGTTTTACAGGGAATACCATTTCCCATGAACACTACACCCTCATCAACAGATTGGTAAGAAATGAACCAATTTTTATGTGGCCACATGTGGTGGGAGGCACCTGAATCTAACTGTCATTCTTCTTGATATTGTAAATTACTAGAAATGGATAAAATGTGATCAATTATACATGAATTTGTTACAGTCAAATGTGCTTCCTTCATAGAGTTTTCCTCAGATTCCTTTCTCTTCCAACAATCTTTCTTGAGATGTCATGTTTTGCCACATAGCCAACATTTTGCTTTACCCTTTCTTTGTCTTGAATTAGATCGGAAAGAACTTCTCTCATTCTTCTCTTTAGTTCGACCTCTGACCAACATCGCCTCTGAAGTTGAGGTTTCTTTACTAGATTTTCTCCTCATCTCCTCAGCCAACAAAGCTCCCACAACAGAGTCATAATCTAAAACTTCTGTTGAGCTAAAGTTAATAGAGGTGACTAGATTATCCCAAGACTTAGGCAACGAACACAATAGTGTAATAACCTTATCTTCATCTTCTAATTTAACTTCCATACTAGTCAATTGAACTATAAGGGTGTTGAAAGTATTTAAATGGTCAACGACTTTTGTACCTTCTTTCATCCACAAACTGTACAATTGTCTCTTCAAGTAGATTCTACTTGTCAAGGACTTCGTCATGTATAGACTTTCCAACTTGCTCCACAAACCGGTTGTTGTCTTCTCCGAGACAATATTGAACATAACATCGTCAACCAAACACAGGCGTATGACACTCAATGCTCTTGCATCCATCTCATCCCAATCATCATCTGTTATGGATGCGGGTTGCTTTGATTTTCCCAAAAGCGCCTTCACCACGCCTTGTTGCATGAGTAGATCGTGCATCTTGAGCTTCTAGAGCTCAAAGTTGTTTTTACCGCTGAAATTTTCAACTTCAAACTTCAAACTCTGCATCTTAACCATTAACTCAAAAAATCTCCTAATATCCATTGCTTATAAAAAATCCCAAAAACCTTTAAAAAAATATGTAGATGAATGATTGATAATTTTTTTTTTAAAAACCTTTTTAATAATATATAAAAAACAATTTAATAAAAATCTTTTATAAAACAAAAAGATTCACTTTAAAAAAATTCACTTTTACATTTAAAATCCTCCACCATATTAACTTTAACTTCACCCACGCGTTTTTAATTAATGAAAATTACCTTAAACCCCCTTTTACTTTAACTCACCCACGACTATTCCATACTTCATACTTCATGACCATGCTTTATATTTCAAACCAAAAGACCATTCGAATTAATTTAAAAAGAAATCGCCTCTTTGTTTTATGCATAGGCTTAAAACATGCGAATCATATCATTTCCTTGCGAAATGTTTTAAGGAGTTGTAGCTTTGATTTACCAAAGGGAGCGGCCGCATGCACCTCACGATTCCATTGCGGGGAGTCCGCACCTCTTGACACAGTTGGAGTGCTGAAACCTTAAAAACTTTACTCACTGTGTCTTTTCTTCAGGAGTTTTAAATTCTCGGAAGAGTCGAAAAAAGTTAAATCTGTGTGAGGGTGCTTAATAAGTCTTCACACCCTTTCAGAGGAGGGATCTGTGGAAATGTATAAATTTACGCATTTACTGGTTCTTTCGAGAATTTGAAGTTCCTTCAACCAGTTCTAACCAGCTCTGATACCTTTGTTAGAATTGTCAATGCAAAAAACATAATTCACAGTGATAATTAACAATCACACACATAAGATATAGACACAGAGATTTCATGTGGTTCACCCAAACGTTGGGCTATGTCCACCAAGCATAGGCATCGGTTCTCTTATTATACACTCAGTCTCTCACAGTCATTTTGCCTCTACTGGCTTACATGAATTTATACATTCACACACGAAACTGAATATTAAATGCAATCCCTATCCACATTCTAACTTAGTCTATTTGGTTGTAACCAACGCAGAATAATAAAATTATGAAATTTTTTCTAGTAATGATTTCCATGATCCATGATTTGAGGGACTGGATGATCTCATTATTCAACTATTTCACCGTGAATGGATGGCCTCATGATTCAACTAATTCAGTGTGATGATTCAACTAATTCACTGTGACCAAATGACTTCATGATTCAACGACGATCAATATGCAACTTGCTCTAGAGTCTTTAAGACTACCGCGGTTCACCGTTGATTGATTTTGATAAGTACGTTGAAATATATTTAACAATATATAATATATATATTATTTATAACAGTCTTAAAAACTTTGCAGCAAGCTGCATATTGATAGTCATGATTCAACTATTTCACCCACTATGCATAAATTTTTTATTTTGACAATGTTAGCAAAAGTTATTCCTGTATAGAAAAAAAAAGTTACCAAAAGCAATCACTGAAAATTACAATAAATGATCGTTGGACTAAGAGGAAACAAAGCCGCTTTTATAGCGGGGAAAGCCAGCGAACTGAGCAATTGGGTATAAATTAATTATTATAACATCATAAACATCCGCAATACTTAGTGCTCATGGAACAATGAAAATACCTTGAAATTGAAATGCTAACAAATCAAAATAACAACACTTTAACGCTGTTAGATTATGCTTTATTATACAAAAAGATTATAAATGGCACGACGTTTAGATTTGTAAATGGATTTATGAACAGAAATAAGAAGGAATTCTTGAACACACTCAGAGAAAGTAGGTGAAGATGTTGCATTCCTTTAAAATTATATATATTTAACATAGTTGTGTTTTTGGAAGGGTATGTATATCTCCATAGACTTTACTAGTATCAAAATAACTTAAAAAGTATCAAAATAAAGAGTATCAAAACCATAACTTAAAGAGTATCAAAATACATTTTTGGAAGGATATGTATACCTCCATAGACTTTACTAATCAAATTTAATGTGCAATTTATAAATTCTTTTTAATTAAATAACTAGATCAAGGTTAGATACAATATCTTCATTTACGATCATATTTCACAATTTCACTAAGATGAGCGTGCGTTTCCTTGCAATAGTTAGTTGCTATGTATGGCTACTCCACTTTTGTGGACGGTTAGTCCTTTTGTAATTTCGAGAATAGATCATGTTCCTTTAAATCGATTGTAAGTTCAAGTAATCAAAAGACATGACAGCGAGGTATTATTATATTGCATGTTAATATGGTGTTGACGAGGTCAGTTTTTATCGCTTAATTTTTAAAGAAATCGAAAATATTACCCTTCATGAGTATTTTCTCGAAGTTTCCATGATCTCTATGATTTTCACTTTTATATTGTAGATGATATGAAGCATGTACAAGGGATATTTTCAACAAGCATGGAAGTTATGATTTGCATTTTTTTCATAATTTTATTGTTATTAAATCATATGCCATGTTTCTCACATCAATTAGTATAAGACAAGAGGAGCTCCGAAGTGAAGATATGGAGGACGTGATCATTCAAGATCATATGATGGATTTATGCTCAAGTACTCTTAGAGCATTGCCACATTCTTCACCTTCCATTTCTTCTTTTGCCAACTCAAGATATGGAGGACGTGATCATTCAAGATCATATGTTGGATTTATTGCTCTAAGTACTCTTAGAGCATTGTCACACTCTTTACCTTCCATTTCTTCTTCTGTTGTCACTTCAAACTATGTACTCTGTCATTGCCAAATTATCTTCTTATATTTTTAAGGAACAAACCTTGAAGCTCAATGGCTACTCATATGTGATTGGATGATTTAAGAGTGTCTATAACTATAACTGTCTTGTGCATGCTAGTGTAATTCTCACTATTGTTGGGTTAGTTTTGATTTTGTATTGGGCGGTCTTTGGTATTGATCCATGCACATGGTAGTTCATGTAATGAAACTTATTTAAAGGTTTGGTATACTTTATTGTAAGATGCCTTATTTAATAGACTTTAGGAATTGACTTATTTGCCTATAGAGACCTTCGTGCCCATGTAGTTTGAGAGTGTATGATATAAGTCTAAGTTTATCCCAGATAAATTTGTTGCTTTTTAAATTTGCATATTTGTTTGCTTTGTGCTTCTTATGCTTCTTTAGTGATGCAAAAGCATTTGATTCAAAATTTTAATTCATGGAACTAAGGGTCAAATTCTTTTACCAAAGAGGGTTGGTCCTCTTAATTTTATTTGAATTTGTAATAATTGGCTCGAATGCCTCTAGAAGACATCAAGAAGACTTGATTAGTTACTTAGGTGGTGATTTGTTTGATTATTTTAAGAGATTAGATTGGTTCTAGGGGGTTTGGTAGATTTATAGGGATTAGTTGTTAGTTTCTGGTACATAGTGAATTATCATATATTCTGTCAATTGTAAGAGGTTCGATTGGACTGGAGTGGATTGGATTGGATTGGGTTGGATTGAAAAGAAGTGGATTTTCTTGAGTGTGGGATTTCGTGTTTGAAGTGTAGAGAACTTTGTTTTTGTAGGTGTGGAATTCCCAATTAAATGAATGCAGACGAATGTTGTTTCTCTGTAATTATCTTGTTAGATCGTTGATCTAAATCATGTGTGTAATGTCTATTGTTATTGGTTGATTTGCATCAGAGTTATAGTGGTATCCTGTAACCATAAATTACAGAGAATCACG
>JASDQU011177375.1:16324-26532 GCA_032191745.1 Picea mariana
TGACCCATGGAGTTATTAGGCTTATGCCGGGACTATGACTTGTCCGTGGGGGGCCAGCCCTGGTGCTCAAGGGCATGCCCACAGTTTGGCCACAGGACTCGTCGGGCTAGGGCGATGCCGGGCATCGCCCCAGCCCCCCCGCGGCTAAGGCACGGTCCCACGCCTGAGGCTTGGTCGTGGGGGCTGGGGTGATGCCACGACCAAGCCCCAAACATTGCCCAGTAACCACCATGGGCCAAAACTAAAAAAAATAAAAAAAACTAATTTTTTTTACAAAACTATACCTAAATTTCACTTTTTTAATTTTTTTTTCCAAAAATCTTAAGGATTTTGTTAATTTTTTTTGAAAAAAGTCTCAAATTTAAAAAAAAAATGGGTTTTGTTTAGAAAAAATTATAAAACATCTAAACAAATTTAAGGTTTTTTAATTTTCGCATGAAAAATTATTATGTGATTCAAATATAATCTTATAATTGTTGTTTTGGTAAATGGTAAAAATTTAAAAAATAACTAACCTTTGAAATGCTAGATTCTCCTCGGATGTCTTTTCGATGTTTCTCCCTTGTAGCTTGCTCCAAATCCTTTAATGAATATTGCCCAAGATATCACACAATGCAAAAAGATAAAACAAGACTATGTATATATAACACAAATGATAAAAATTACTGTTAGTGTAACGAATGTGGGATAAATAAAAATTAGGTATATTGTCTACATATATACTTAAAATTATATGGATCATCAATATGTTTAATGAATGTGGGATAAATAAATAAACATGATAGATATTGTATTTCACAGGTAAATAACAAAATAAAAGAGTAAAAGTTATTTTTAATTTTCAAGGGAAAATAAACGAAAAAATTGGGGGGAAATTTTGGAGAGAAATATTTGAGGGGGAAATTTTGGAGGGAATATTTTGGGGTGAAAATTTGAAGAATATTTTTTTTAGGGGGCGGGGAGTGTTTTTTTTGGCGGGGGGATTTAGAGGGAAAAGATCATTATGCAAGTTATAATAATGTCATAGGGAGGGTGATGATTTGTATCATTCTATGTTTTTAGAGAGAAGGGATGGCTTCGTGAGATAAAACATATTAGGGAAAAGATCATTATGCAAGTTATAATAATGTCATAGGGAAGGTGAGGATTTGTATCATTCTATGTTCTTAGAGAGAAGGGATGGCTTCGTGAGATAAAACATATTTTATTTTTGAGAAATTAACAAATTGTTCACATACCTCTTTTGTTGGGACTAGGAAATGCGATAAGAATGCTTGAAATGCAAATGATACGTCATATTTTTTAGTTAGTCAGAATTTTGATCATAGTGCAAGCAATTTTATTCAACATGTTCCTCATGAAAGTCCTAAATCAGAGGACTTTGAAGGCACCGATGATGAAAAGGAGGAATATGATGGTGATGTTGATGTTTGAACAACATCGAGAAGACATTCTTTTAAGAATAATAAATATTAATATAATTATTGATTATTAAATGTCATATATAATAAGTAAATGATAATAATAAATAGTTATTGATTATTCAAGGGACAAATCCTTTCATGGATGGTCACCATATGTTCCCTATATATGGAACACTCATCATTGTAATAATATATCGATTATATATTATATATGGAAAACCAACATGGTATCAGAGCGGGACTTGGCTTGACTCCCTCACGGGAGGGCCCAGGAAAATAATTTTTCTACTTCGGATAAACTCTAAGACAATGCTGTGATTAATGGATATTTCGAAGAGGGGTCGTGGATGTTTTCCAATGAGACATTCAGAGTTTTTGATGTGACACTTAGCACATGCTCTGGATATAAAGGATGTTGTATACTGTGAGGTAGGTATACACACGATAGATGAAAGTCCTTAAAGATTGATGACAACCGTATGTTAAATGCCCAATCATGTTCTCTCCACAAACCTCGCAATGATGTCTAGGTGCAACTAGAACTCGCCCGATTTCAAGTCGGTGTTCAGGATGAGTATGACTATGGTGTTGGGGAGTAAGCACATTGGGAGCTTTAGAGCACGAGTCGTGGAGGTTGAAGTTACAAGGCGAGTGTTGGAATCTGAAACCATCACCGGGTTCATTGCAACTGCTGCATTGGTATTCATATGCAACATGCACATAGATTACGTCGTGATCATTATGACTAAGTTGTCGAAGCACCCTCCACGCCATGCTCCAATTTATGGTTATTACCCAACACAAAGAAGCAAAGCGCTTCTAAAGCATGTGATGAATGAGTTACGAATGTTATATAGAATTTTAGCTTGAAATTGTATAAGATACCTTTGCGACCTCTTAGTTCATGCCCGGGACTCGGAAACGAATGTCTGCAATCAGACGAGTTGAAAGGTTTCCACCAACGCTTTGGGATGCATTGAAATCTTGGGAGTGTTACACATGAGAAGGATGATCACGCACTTACAAATTGAACGTGGGAAATATTCCGAGTGTTTGGATCATTCTGGTAAATTCATTACCTTTGAAATTCCATCGTTAGTGTTTTCCAGCAGATCTTAGTACAAAGTGGACGCTCCACTGCGGAATCTGTTGGGGGATAATTATCATAAAATCATGGACGCACGTCGAGCACAAGATCTGGACGCATCTTGGGGGTCAGATATCTGGATGAGGAATTCTTCGAGAAAAGCGATCAACCCGCCTAGAAATATAGACCAGAACTATATTGTTTGGTTGAATTAGTTTGGTGGTAGACCATAACTATATTGTTTGGATTTGATGGAAATAATGATTTTCTTGTTATTATGATCAAAGAGGTATCAAATAGGTCGCACAAGTGGTGGCCATAGAGGGTGATAATGGAATCGACTATTCTAACTATTGTTGTTGTGTTGAGTCCACTTGATTTACTATAGATTGGAAAATGCTTTGCAGTGAGAATGTAATCATAGAAATGGAGGGAATCAAATCACTCCCATGGGTTTGGAAAGAATGAGAACAAGAATATCAAAAGAGAAATAGATTTGAGAATTTCTCCCAGGGTGCTCATTGTGGTTGAGCATTTAAATTGCTGAGCCTTACTCTCTTTACATTATGGGAAACTAAGAAATGACATGATTCCAATTTACCCACATTCATCATTTTAGCTAGAATGGTGGTTCTCCTCGTCTTTATTCTCATTTAGAGTGGAGATCCTTAAAATACATAAGGAACAAAAGCATGGTTGGTGTGGAAGCGACCGTTTTGGACCATGGTTCTCCTAGAAAGAGGGAGCCAGTTGGTTCATGCAGAGAGGAAGACATGGAGGGAAAGACCTTCCAACATGATGTCAAGGAGAGACATTGCCAGACATGATGCTCAGATTCCAGGAGCATTATACCTTCATGGCAGGATCATACCAGATAACAGAGACAATTCCAGTGATCATGGATACAACCATTCACAGAACACAAGTCCTCATAATACTTTGAGGAACATGATTCCCGAGGAGGCCTTCACTGGAGTGAAGCCTGAGGTTGGAAACTTCAAGATATTTGGGTGTCCAATATACATTCATGTACCCAAGGAGAAAAGGATCAAGCTAGACCCTTCAAGCAGAAAGGGTACATCTGTGGGGTATAATGAGTCTTTGAAGGCATACCGGATCTACATCACTGGTCAGAGACAGATTGAGGTGAGAAGAGATGTTACCTTTGAGAGGAGGTATCCTTTAAGAGATCTATAGGGTCTCACATGGAGATTCATAAAATTGATCCAATTGATCCCATTAATCCTGTAGCTCCAGTTAATGTTTCCAGAGATATTGCAGTAGGTCAGAAGATACTTGCATGGAATCGTCTGACTCTACAAGGGGGTAGAAGGACATGCATATTCTCATGGTACCTTCGGAGAGAGAAAGATAATTTATAGATATTCATGCTATGCCACAACTATGAGCCACATCATTTATTTTGAGCCTTCTTGTTATGAGGAGGCAACTAGTCATCCAGTATGGAGAGATGTCATGATGGAGGAGTATCAATCCATCATGAATAATGATGTGTGGGATATTGTTCCGAGACATGAGGGGAAGTTTGCAGTGACTTCCAAATGAATCTACAAGATCAAACACATAGTTGACGGGGGCATTGAGAGGCACAAAATGAGATTTGTTGCTAGAGGATTCTCTCATATGGAGGGAATAGATTATGATGAGACATTTTCTCCTGTTGCTCGATACACTTCTATCCGGAGGATTATTTACCCTATAACATCCATGGGTTGGAGAGCACATCAGATGGATGTAAAGACAACCTTTCTCAATGGAGAGATTAAGGAAGAAGTATACATCGAGGAGCCAGATGATTTCATGATACATGAGAAGGAGTCTCATGTGTACAGGTTGAAGATGGCCTTGTATGGAATCAAGCAACCACCTCGAGCTTTGTATGCAAGGATTGATGGACACCTGATGATTTTTGCGCTTCAACAAAAGTGTTTTTGATCCCAACATGTTCTACAATATTGTTAATGCTGGGTCCCTGATTTTGGTCCTCTACATTGATGATTTATTCCTCACTGATACAGAGAGCCTTATTGTTGAATGAAAGTATGCATTGGCCTCTAAGTTTGAGATGAAGGACCTTGGTGTGATGCACTAATTCTCGGGACTAGAGGTGTGGCAGAGAACTAATGAGATCTTCCCAAGTCAAGGGAAGTACACAGTTGATATATTGAAGAAGTTTGAGATACTAAAATTGAAGCCTGTGGCTACACCAATGATGACGAATATGAAGAAACTAAGTGTGTCTTCTTTTGATTATGACGAAATTGATCTGACTTTGTACAGATAGCTGATTGGATAATTGATGTATCTGGTTAACACCAGACCAAATATTTGCTATGCAGTGAGTGCACTTAGCCAATTTATAAGTTAGTTGAGATAGACACACAAGATTGTTGCGAAGCATGTGTTGAGATACTTGCGAGTCATAGTTGGACATGGTCTGAGATATACTTCTAGTATTGAGATGATATGGCAAGAATATATTGACTTTGATTAGGCATGGAGTGTAGTGGACAGAAAGAGCACCTTTGGGTGTTGCTTCACTTTGGGATCTTCCATGGTTTTTTGGTGTAGCAGAAAACAAACTTCTATGGCTTTGAGCACAACATAAGTAGATTACATTGCAGTAAGTATGAAAATATGTGAAGCAGTGTGGCTTCGGAAGATCTTTGCATATTTATCCAAACATGTGCTGGATTCCACCATTATTCATTATGGTAACCAAAGTTGTGTGAAGATCTCTAATAATCCAGTGTTTCGTGACAAATCGAACCACATTGAGATCAAGTACCATTACATATGAGACATGGTGCAAAGGAAGGAAGTATTGGTGTAGTGCCTTCCTATAGATGAACATGTTGTTGATGTTCTTACCAAACTAGGAAGAAGTTCAAGTACTTCCGTGACAGACTTAGCGTGGCAGAGATTGCCTCCCTCGCTGAGAGGGAGTGTTGATGTTTGCAGCTTCCTGAGACATTCTCCAGATCGTACTCCTCTGTGATTGAGTTGAGTTGATCTGTGATGACACTTATCCGAGAAGGGATAAATGCGGTTGGGATTATAATCCAACGTCCCTTGTGGAGAGCACATGAGAACATGTCAAGGGAGTTGACCCTTGATGTCACACACTATGGGAGTTGACCCTAGTGTTTCTAGAGGTTGTAGCCTATAGAAGTCCACCTGGAGTGCCATGTGTGACAAACTTTCTCCAGATCGTACTCCTCTGTGAATTGAGTTGAGTTGATCTATGAGGACACTTATTCGAGAAGGGATAAGTGTATTTGGGCTTATAGCCCAAAGTCCCATGTGGAGAGCACATGAGGACATGTCAAGGGAGTTGACCCTTGATGTCACAAACTATGGGGAGTTGACCCTAAGTGTTCCTAGAGGGAGTAGCCTTTAGAAGTCCACATGGGAGTGCCATGTGTGACAAACCTTTGCTACTATGGTGGTTGTGTACCACTGGCGGAGACTGTGTGTCTCTGGACAATAGTTGTGTACTACTATGGAAAGATACCTCCCTAGCTAAGAGGGGGTATTTATGTTTCAACATCGGGCGAACCTTCTCCTAGATTGGGCTGCAGACCAGGGGAGATAGTATACATTTATCATAAAGGTGCACTTGTGGTAAATGAGCCCAGACGTAGTCCTTCCTTGATCATGACAAGGAATAATATGGACTCGAGGTGCTTGAAGTGCTTTTCAGGTGTCAATTAGCATCAGGTTGACCTTCACTCACATGTGTGTACTTGTGGTGAAATATCTTGGTGTGGTCTTTGTCCTAGTCATGGTGATTTGACAAGGAATGATAAAGACTCAAGATGCTATATGATATTACATGCAAACCCAGAGTGAACTTGATCTTAGAGAGAGATAATTGGCTCGGAGGGAGAGCCGCATAAGGAGTTCCTCCTCAGTTCAGGTGGGGGAGAGACGTCTCCCAAGACTGACATACAAGTGTCATGAGTCTAGGGTGAAGTTTGTATACTTCAGAGACAAGCTTAGCACGATGCAAAATGTCTCCCTCGTTGAGAGGGAGTGTTGTTGTTTAAAAAACAGGAAGACATTCTCTTAAGAATAATAAATATTAATATAATTATTGATTATTAAATATCATATATAATAAGTAAATGATAATAATAAATAGTTATTGATTATTCAAGGGACAAATCCTTTCATGGATGGTCACCATATGTTCCCTATATATGAAACACTCATTATTGTAATAATATATCGATTATATCCTATATATGGAAAACCAACAGAAGGCACCGATGATGAAGAGGAGGAATATGATGGTGATAAATCTATTCAACAGTTTAATAATAATGAAAATAATCAAAATGTAGGTCAAACTGGAGACTATGATCAACATTTAAATGATTGGGATGAAAAGTTTCCTCCAAGTGAGGAGTTTCAAGGTACCGATGAAGATTTCCAAGGCACAAATGAATATGATGGAGAATTTCCCTCAAGTGGAAATTTTAAAAGTAGTGAAGATGATTATGACAATGGTGGACACTTTTTCTCGAGTGGGGAATTTAAAGATAACAACATTGGTGATGATGAATTTCCTCCAAGTGATGATTTTGAAGGTACTGATGAAGATTTTTCTCCAAGTGAGGATTTCCAAGGCACAAATGAGGATGATTAAGAATTCCCCCAAGTGGGGATTTTAAAAGTAATGATGACGATTATGGCAATGCTGGACAATCTTTCTCGAATGAGGAATTTAAAAGAAGCAATGTTGGTGATGATGATTTTCCTCCAAGTGAGGATTTTCAAGGTATCGATGAGGATAACGAAGATTTTCCTCGAAGTGAAGATTTGCAAGCTAGTAATGAGGATGATGAATATTATCTATCAAGTGGCAATTTTCAAAGTAGTGAAGATGATTACACTATTGGTGGACACTCTTTCCCGAGTGATAAATTAAAAGGAAACAATGTTGATGTTGATTTTCATCCAAGTGAGGATTTTCAAGATACCGATGAAGATTTTCAAGCCACTAAGCAAGATGGTAAAAATTTTCACTCAAGTGGGGATTTTGAAAACAATGAAGATGATTATGTCAATGGTGGACACAATGTTGATGATTATTTTCCTCCAAATGATTATGTTGATGATGATGTTCTCAATCATTTAGTTGCAACAAATCAAGGTGATTGACATTCTCTAGTTTAGTCTCCTGACAATGTTTTTCTTGATACTCCTTGTGGTGATAAGGAAAATTCTTATAGTGAGGATGATAAAATAATGGAGACATTGAAAAGAAACATTGCATCTAGGACCAAGATCATGCCTTTTTATATCAATCCAAATCATTTTAGTTATACAAGGTCTAGGAAATAATTTCTCACTCAATCAATTTCCATAAGTGAATTGATTTCAAGTGAATGTTGTTAAAAGAATTGTTTGAAAAACATGGACGACATGTATTCCTTGAATAAAAGGAAGACATATATGTCAATGAATAAGAACATTCAAAATTCATGTTTGATGGGGTGCATGATATCCACCAATACATGATATGATTATCACATTGAGGATATTTTATTTTGTAGAAAGGCTTTCAAAAACATTCATTCAATTGGTAATCTTCGTCTATCAAGAATCCAAACAAGGTTGGAAAAATATCATTCATTTTATTCAAAGGTACATCATGGACGAGGGAGTGGGCCATTGACAAACACTACATTGTCATGGATGCATGATTTATTTTCCAAACATGGAGAGTGTATGCCAGATAGAGACACAATACATATTCCAGATAATTTCTCAAGGAGGGAAATTGACAACTTGTACAAAGGATATGCTGAAGTTGTTGAAAGAAATGGTAATTTTATTACATATGCATATTTTACAAGAATATGGAAGAAACAATTCAAAAATGTCCGTATTCCTAAGAAGTCAAGGATGAATATTTGTAGTATATGTGCTACTTTAAATCAAGAAGAGATAAATCTGAAGGGGAAAAAATATGTATGTATTTACTATTTTTTTTTTTAATTAAATAGTTATCCACTATGAAAATATACGATCCATATTTTCATTTTATGTCATGTGTAGATTCCATAGTCAAAGCACTTCGAGAACATCAGAATCAACAATCAAGTGAAAGAAAAAAGCTATACAAACATCGAAAGAATTGTTATGATGCTCCAAACAAATATTTAGGTATGATAATTGATGGCATGGACCAGAAGAAAACACTTCTACCACATTTTGTCCATACACCGAAAAATTTACAGGAAGATAATTTCATTCAATTTCACTTGGTTGGTTGTATGGTTTTCAATTGAAAAATGTGTCCAAGGGTTTACTTCACAGCTCCAAATACTCATAATGATGCAAATATGACCATCACCATAATTCATCATGTGCTCACTCACTGGTCTGGAAATCTTCCTCAAGTTTTCTATCTATAGTTGGACAACACTAGTCGTGAAAATAAAAATCAAATTGTGTTTGGATATCTAAGCATGCTTGTTGAAATGAGAATCTTTCAAATGGTGAAAGTTGGTTTCCTTCTTGTTGGACACACTCATGATCATATTGTTCAAATGTTCAGTTGTTTTTTAGTAGCATTGAAGAGAAAAAATGTTGGAAGTCTACCATCATTGATTGAATGTATTGAGAAAGCATACATTTCAGAGCCTGATTTTCATATATTAGAAGAAACTGTTGACATGTGAAGATTTATTCAGGGATTGCATCGTGAAGAAAAATATATTGAGCAACTTAATGACATTAACTTCCAACATCAATTTTGTTTCAAAAAAATTGATGGGAAAACACTTATATGGGGAAAACAATATTCAACTACTATAGAATGGGGGCCTTCATCAGGTTGATCGTTTTTGAAGTTCATTCCAGATAGTCCAATATTTGCATCAAAATTATTATTTTTACAATCAGTTGCTCAAATCCATAATGCACAGAGGCATAATAGAGATGTAGATTATTTTGAATGCCTGAAAAAAATAAAAAAGTCCATTAAGGATACATATGAGTACTTTGATGTTGTTGATTCTATTTGGTGGGAGCTCTTTTTCAATAGTCAAAGTGACATAATTTCAAGCTCAACAAATGAAGATACAATGTTGAAGACTCCATTTCATTGACCACAAAATATGCCAAATGAATCTGAAGAAACAAACATTGTTGAAGTTTGTTGGAGCCGCCTTTGTTTTGTTCGCTTCCCACCATTTTCAATTTGATACTTAAGTTTTGAAATTGCTTTTCTTTTCCCTTTCCTTCCAAAGTTATTAAACTCTGAAAAAACTTTTGTTGCCTGAATAATAATGCTTCATCACTTACAAAGGGTCCGTTTTGTGCAAAGTATGTTTATCCTTAGGATTTTTCAAGTTTCACGTTCACGCAAGTCACACCCCTTATTTCTTGAATTCGGAAGTCCCGAAAATGCGAACTCAGTTCTAATTTTCGTCCAAGGCAAGAATAGTATGAAACCTTTAAACCATTGGTTTGTTGTTGTCGGGCTTTTGCGACTCGGCATTTCTCGATTCTAAATTTTTGTCTTTTTAACTCCGAGAGCCGAGAACACGATATTTTTTGAAATAACCATAGTCAAGAACGAGAAATAAAAAGGGCTAACCTTGGTGAAATTCGGCTCTCGGCACCTCGCACCTCGGCTTTTTCTTTCGTAAAATTGAAGTGTC
>JASDQU011177377.1:13975-26492 GCA_032191745.1 Picea mariana
TCTTGACATTTCAAAACCAAACCTATTATGATACCATTCACTCTTTATATTATTGAAAAGATTTACCAAGTTGATTCCAATGTAAATACGTCCTGTTGAAAGTGCATTACACTGGCTGTCTGTTAATGATTGCCCTTCTCTATTGAGAGTGGATTTGCTGCCCTTTGTCAGATAACATCTGCACTCGGATGAAGTAACCAACATTAATAGTTACAGTTAGATCAAATTGGGCAATATGGATTCTTTGTCGATTCAATGCAAAGAAAACCTGTAACAACCCGTGTTCCTTTATAGTATAAGTAGCTCAGAAGCAAGGTTCCTATACTTCGGAGAGGGGATGAGCTCCTTCCTCTTTGTGAACTTATGGACATGGTACACATATTTTCAGAGGAAAAGCTACATGCATTTTGTTTCCCCTGTGAAAATGCATGGTTCATTTTGCATTCACGGGCCTTTCTTCTCTCACCGATTACAGCAGAAGATCCCTAGTGTTCAGTAGCCGATGGAAGCTTTTCCAGGATCACATTTATGGATGATATGAATAGGATGGGAACCCTAGAACAGGAATGCACGACCTTATTTGGGCTCCAGAGCATGATTCATGGCAAGTTGTGGGATCAAATTTAGCCAAAAACAGGAATGCCTTACACATGAGAGGTCCAAAGCAAAGACACCCAAGCTTGGAGGAGGCTTGGGGCATGATAGGTGGCAAGGAAGGGATCTAATGGAGGAACTCCCTAGCTTGGAGCACTGTTTTGGTCAAAGGAGATCACTTTATAATGAATGTTCCTCTTCAAGGGAGCATAGTGGTAGCTTGATCATGAATGTACACCTTGCAAGAGGAACATTTGATGTAAAAGAGGCTTTAAAAGTATGATAAAGTGACTTTATGTGGAATTACACATTATCCGAGGCACATTCCACATATTTGGAGGCACGTTTCACCATTGAGACATTTGGGGCAAGGACACTTGGTTGGAGGCGTTTTCTACATATTTGGAGGAAAATCCTTTGCATAAGTGAGTGACATGTGGCATGGATGACATGGTCCAAGCCCCTAAATAAAGAATTAAAGCATACTCTAAAGAAGAAGAATCATGACATGTGGCAAGTGGACATATGCAAAATGTAAAAGAAGTCCCAAGTTAATCTTTTGACCTATAAGCTAAAAAAGGACCAAATGTGAACTTATTTGCATGCTAGAAGAGGAGTGCTAGGGTTCATGAGGACTCTACAAGTGATGCACTAGGGTTTAAGAGGCCCTAAAACACATGACAAAGGCCCTAGGGAGGTGCACCCTAGCTAGGAGGACATGGTTCATGGATTAAAATGTTATTTTCCCGTCTGAAACCCTAAAAGGGACAAAGCCCTAATTTTAGAGGATGGATCATGGAAGCCTATAAATAGAGAAGAAATTTGTTTGCTAGAAACATGGTTGGAGTCGTGGGAGTTCCCCTCCAAGCTTAGTTGAATATTTTGGGAGGAAGAAGTTAAGGGGCATTTTAATGTGAGGTTCTTCATCTTTCTTTATTTTTCTTGGGTTGATTAGATGGTTGGCAATTAGTAGTACAAATTTGTTGGAATAATCTTTTTAGAAGGATAGTTTTCTTCCAATCAAAGGACATTAGATTTGAGGTCAAACCCTCACTTCGTCTTGCTATAATCATTGTGATCATTAAAGGATATTCGATGTTGTAAAGTCTCGGTAAGGGTTGTTCACTCTATTTTGAAGGCTTCCCTGGCTAGGGTTTGAAGGTTAAGTGTGGCACTTTTAGGCCCTCTTGATCTTACGGTGAAATCACACATGAAGAATGATGCATTATTGGTCATTCATTCTATAAAGAAGGCTTCCTACTCTTGTCTATTTTATTTATGGTTTCATATGTAGTTGTCCTTTAATTATTCACGGTTACATGTTATTACATGGTTAATTTTGTAGTGGTTGTAAGGAGCATCTTTGGAAAATCCCTCCTTTAATTTTCTACACATTGAAGTAAATCCACATGGCTAGTTAGAGCATGTTTGTAACAGCCTAGCTATGCCTTCCTTCATATAAGTTCAAACCCTCTTGATTGTTGATCTTGATTCCAACACGCATTGGATAGGCATTCATCTTGGCAATCCACCATCCCTTAAATCCTAAAGAATATCATAAACATAATTTTCTAGGGTTTTCCCCCTTGTGTCAGAGGAGAGCCAACCTAAAGTAAGAGGAAGAGTTAGTATCATGACAATGGATAGCCTTCCTTGGTGCCTCTAGGGTTGCAATTGGTTTTAAGACTTTGAATATCTTTTAGTGCAGGTCGGAGATAACAAATTGGCGCCATTGCCAGGGACAAAGTCCAATTCCCAAGATTCAGTAGTTTGGCTACAGTGATTCAATGAGGGCATTTCTTATTCTCATCTAGAAACTCTAAGAAGGAATGAAGCACTATTCCAGAAGATTTAAAGTGAACTTGTTGATCTTAAATGGATCATTACATAATTTTTCATCTATCTTAGTACTTTCTAGGTGGAAAAATTGGAGGAATTGGCTTGCAGGGTCCATTTTAGTAAGTCCCAGTTTGGAGATTTGGGGTCCGAAACCTTCCAGAGCCATTTGAGGCATCAAATGGTATTTTTTGGGGTCAAAACTTTGTGAGCGTAGTTCACAACCCCTTGACTTTATTCTAAACGTTGAGACTTTCCAACGGTGCAAAATCCACCTCAAGTGAAGCTCGTATGTGGAAGTTATTCCTCCCACAAGTTGGCTTACCTTATTGACCACAATGGTACAAGTGGATGCCACGTCAACCCCCATTACTCACACATGTGGGGAAAAAACCCTAACCCTAGATGGTTATTGGGTTATGTTAAATATCGGGTTAGAAAGAGAAGGGGTTCCATTCTTTTGTATTGTACTTGTTCCATAGTTGAGCACAGCATCGAAAGAGTGGGATTTGGGAGCTTAACAAAGGTAGTAAGAAGAGTTTGTAGTAGCCATTCAGGCCACAAAGTCATGGGAAACTACATAGTGAGTGCCCTTTTCTTTGTATTTGCATTTTCATAACCGAAGAAAAGAGAGAAGAACATAGACCTCACCTTCTAGCTGGGTTTTCTCCCATATCGGGTTTCCCATAATGCATCTTGTGTTCAATTGTGTGGATGGTGTGTATATTTGCCTATTCTTTCATTTTAGTATTTAGTTATTTTCATAAATTTGAGCAATAAGCTAGTAATAATTAATCTGGGATCTAAGGAAATAAATTGCATAATCTGAGATTTCAGAATATTATAAGATATTTTGTGACAAATTGTTCCAGTGGAATATCCACGACAGTTTATAGATCATTGTTGTTTGTAGAGATGAGGACATCCAATAGATTTGATGGCATTTGAAGACTCACCTGACGACTTCACTAACATGGAATGAGGTATGATGGTGGTATGTTTTTATAAATTTCATATCAATTTTTCATTTGATGATTTGGAAGAGAAGAAATACGACATCATTAAGAGAAATGTTGGATGTTAGAAGGTATAGACCTTTTGATTTCTCAGCCATTCCAAGATATCCAAATGAGATCCCTCCAAAATGGTTCAAGCATGCTCCAAAGTTCCATGGATACCCTCATCTAGATACACAACATGTTACATCCTTCATTGAACTTATTTCAAATCTCGATGTTGCCCATGAGGACACCATGATGAAAATGTTTGTATTTACCTTAAAAGATTATGCATTGGAATGGTTTGATGATTGTAGCCCAAAGGAGATATCTTCATTTTCAAGTTTAATCAAAACATTTTGTGAGTTTTGGGATCCTAGTTATGAAGATGAAGCTCAGGTTGACAATCTTGATGCCCATGTGGTGCTTAATGTTTGCCATGAAAAGAACAAGGAGATACAAGATCTTATGTTTTTAATGCATAGTAGCCCTTCAAAGGCACTAGTGGCTGAAATAGAGAAAAACATTAAAGTATTGAATACCATCTTTGTTTTCCTAGAAGGAGAAGGTCATGGATCAACCATTGAGTAGTTTGGAGATAAATTTCATGAGTCGTCCATGGATGACCAACTTTCTCTTTCATCACATGAGCCACTTATGCATAAAATTTCAGATTCTAATAAGTTTGATGAAGCATTGGAAAACCTTATTGAAGCATCTCATGAAGAATATGCATTCCATCTTGTTCCAACTGAAACGACTTGTGATGATGATGTACACTTTCATAAGGACATTCCAGCAACCATCATCATGGATTCCGAGAAGGACAAGGGTTGGTAAGTTATGTTCCTTTTCATAATTTTGAATTTAAAGATGGATCCCTTCATGATTTGAAGAGGATAGATTTGGTAGAGAAACCCTTGGAGAATGAAAAGATTGCAGGTGCTTCCACTAGCTCATGTCATAAACAACATGGCAGCCAAGAGGATAATGATGTAGACTCTCTTTTTGTGATTGGGAGTGTTATCCCCTATCCTAGGGATAACTAAGGATATTATGTCTCGAGGCCCACAGGTCCTAGACATGGAGTACCGAGAGCCATATGACTTGAGCTTGGCCCCGGAGGGCCCATCTTTTATTCAGTGCATCCTATCTATCAGCAGCAGCAGCATCCATCCCACCGGCCTGATCCTGAAGTAGCAATGGGTCTTTCTCCATGAGGTAATGAGTATGGGTATCATGGTATGTGTCACTCTGATTTTCGAAGCATTTGAATATGTGCACTGAACTCTCCTTTATTTCATGACGTTTGCTTGGAAATTATTCTCTTTAACTTGTTCATACCTAGGGGGTGACAAAGTGCCCTAATAAGATGGTTCCCTTAGGGATGAGTTGCCACTAGGTGTGTCTATGATAGGTCATCATCCATTCCTTCCATACTTACCACTTTTCATCATCGTCCCTCTCATCTTCCCCTACCTTGGTTCAGGCATTGGGTTTGCCACACTAGTAAGGGTTGTACCTTGCCTTGTGGGAAGAAGGGGCTAAAGGCCCGGAGGGTAAAAATCGCTGACAAAAGTTAAAAGCCGAATTGAAACATTGAGATGCTTCACCCAGGGATTCCTGAGAAAGCAATAAAAGGCTTCTCAGTAAGAAAAGGGGACCCGTAAGGTAAAATAAAATTCAAAGTCTAGTTGGTGGATAGGAGGTCTCATCATGAGTCGGCCTATTAGGTCCGTGGGCATGTAGCGGTATGACACTACCATCTATCTAGTCACCAAACCAAGGTAGTGGTTCTTGGTGGCATAGCCAAGAGAAAGGGGCTTTCATCACGAGCCAGCCTTCTCATTTCCGTGAAGTGCTTATGGGTAACGCTGTCACCACTGGTCACCACGCCAGGACACTGTCCCCCAGCTATTCTCTTGAAAAGAAAAAGCAATAAGACAAAGAACAAAAGGCATTAAATGGGCTAGGAAACAATGGCATCCATGACAAGGTGCAGCTCGCCCTCTACAGAGGCACCCACAGACAAGACCTACATTTCCTTGTTATCACTGCACCCCTTGCCCAAACATTCCCATACACCATTTCATACACTCACATGACCTAGATTGGTCTTCACCTGGGAAACACCCTAAACTTGAGGAGGATTATCCCAATAGGACATCCTGAGACCCTCTCCAAACCTGGTTTGTTAAACTGCATAATGTCCTTGAGCATTTGTCGGGGTAAAGGTGGGTTTGATGGAGATGTTTGGGTAATTTGATTATTGGATGTGATTGACATTGCTATGATCCCTGTGACTTATGAACCCATGGAGGGCGTACTTGTTGTTGCTGCAGGACCATGCCCGGTGGACAGGTACATATGGGGCTAAGTTGCACGAAACGAGGAAACGTCTGGAAGTTTCTAAAACGGGTACGTCCTACAACACGACCCTCCAAAAATGGAAACGTCAGGGGAAATGTCGTATATATATATATATATATTAAATAACACATTATCTTGCAAGAAAAAATAATGATACACATAAATGACATTTTCGAAAGAAAACCATGTCTAAAACATGTGGCACAGAGTTATAGGTGTAATGCCATGCACGAGGACACTTGGATCAACCCCAAAAATGTTAACCAATGGACATCGAGGTACATAGAGGGCTTGATGCTCTTGATTAAATGCCAGTTCCATACCCTTACACATGAAACAATCCAGTGGAAACATTGTAATCCTGCCAATCTTGAAATCCTGAAAACCATTAAGTCTGTTGAATTTTGAACAGGACCTAAAATTCTATTTCCTGCATATGAAGTCCAATGAAGTTGGAACCACTCTCAAACATCCTGAAACAATTAATGGTAATGTTAAAAATTTAAGTAAAAGGATGAAAATGGAGAATGAATTTAACATTACCATTAATTAATAGGGTGGGTGAAATGGTTATGATGTTTGGACAGATTTAAAATGTTTATTAGTGGTTAACGAGGGTATTTTTTGCCACCAAAGGGACCCACGGCCCTCTTGGCCGCTTGGACAGGCCCGCAAACAAGAACAAATCTGGCGAAACGGGTGTCATACAAGCCGAAACTCCACCGAAACGCCATCAGTCGTACCGTAGGGCGTTTCGGTGGAGTTTCGTACCCGTTTCCGCGTTTCGACAAGTTTTGGGTACTGGTATGGCACCCAAGGGGTCGTTCACTGCAACTTAGGTATGGGGAGATGATTAGCTCGAACCTCCATGGGGCTAATAGCCCACCAAATGGATGTTGTGACCCCAACCAAGGGCAAAGAGACACCAGAGGATGGCACTAGGAAGGAAGGACATTTCCCTAGAGACACTCTGGCAGGCTTAGACCTAGGAGGGTCTTGCTCTTCCACCATGACATTGGCCCTTGAAGGCCCTTGACGTCATCATATTGACCCTTGACGTCATCAGTTAGGGTTTGGCATGAGGACGTGTTGGTGCTAGTCGGCACGTGTGACAGCTTTTAAGACCTTTTGAGGCCTAACGTTTCAATTTTGAGGCCTAGTGTTCCATGATGGGGCCTAACGTCACCCTAAGAGGGGCATGACGTCATCCCTAAAGTCAAATTAGGCTGTTAATTGCTAATTTTATGTTAAAAACTAGATTTTTGATGTAAAGTGGCCATGTCGGCCTTTTGTGACCTAAAAGATAATTAAAGGTCATTGTCATTGTATAAATAAGAGATAAAACTCTTGTGTTTTATCATGATTCATTCATCACTCAAGAAGAGGTCTGAAATTCAGCCTCCCATAAGTGTTATTGGTTGATACTAGTGGTGTTATTGGCTGAAGTACTAACAATCATCTAGTACTTGGAAAGTGTCTCGTTTGCCTTGTTGTCTTGTTCTGGGCAGGTGCACAATATTATCCATTTGCTTCATCCTTAAGACATAAAAGAAACCTTTGATTTGAGTGATCTGTGAGAGGGGAAGGATTTCCTTGTGACTATTTTTCTTAGCCTTCTCAAACCCCCCAGGTCAGCGAGGACGTCTCCCCTGGGGTAGTCTTGACATACTCCTAAATAGAAAGGGATCTCCTATTAAGGTGATAGTGATAGGTTATTCCCAGTTACGCCAATTCTGTATCCACTTACCTTGGGCTTTTGGGCAAGTACAAATTGTGCGATAACATTTTGGCATCGTTGACGAGGAACACTAAGTCAAATTTCCTCAAGACAACACTTTTTTAGTAATCCTTTCCTCAAAAGCCTTTATCTTACAAAGCTTAACTAGCGACTCCGCTGAGGGTGATCCCCTCATATTTTTTGATAATCTCCTGAAGATTGTCTGGCGACTCCACCAATGACGACTCGTAGCGGACGTCAGTATACACTCTATCTTCCTCATATCCCTATCATCCCTGTAGCTTCTCCTAAATGTTCTCCCGAAGAACTTTTGGCCCTTTGGACCTAGCTAACATCCAAGGGGGATTACAAGATCTCCCGAAAGAAGTCAACTCCTGGATACCCAAATTCCCGGGAGAAGTAGGATCTTATGGCAACACACATTGGACTAAATTTTGTGAGGGTTATGAATTCCATCACTCTGGAGAAGAACATCCTGACACGTTTATGAGACTTTTCTTGAACTCACTCACCGGGAATGCCAGGAATTGGATTAATACACTCCCAAGTGGAAGCCTTAAAACACCTGAAGATTTGGAACAGGCTTTCATGAAGAGATGGGGTAAGGTAGAAAGTATGGCCTCTATTTATTCTCAATACCTCAAAATTTGCAAGCAAAGTGACGAAGATGTTAGGGAATTCAATGATAGGTTCAACACTCTCATTAGCAAACTTGAGCCCAACCCAACTTTCACCAAGAGAGTGTTATTCTCCAACAGTATCTAAACTCCTTAGAAGGAAGATTACAATTTACCCTCAAGAACCGATTTCCTACAAGCTTAGAAGAACCACAAGATGTTGCTTGTCGGATTGAAGAGAATCTTGAGTTCAATGATTCCATCCATTAGGTCAATTTTTTAAACAATGAGGACATCAGGAGCTGAATAAGGAAAGCATGGGAGGACTAGAGCATGACCTCCCAGAGATTCTAGAGGTAGAAAATAATACTTTCCCTAGGAAATGGAGCACAGGTTTCTCAAACATGAAAGATGCCTTAATTTTTTCAAAACAACATGAACCCTCTAAGGATCTAGGTACCTCTGAAGAAATCACTCAGTTAGAAAGGTCACAATCACAAACACAAAAGCCTCTTTCTATGAGACTTCCTCAGACAATAAAACCTCATGCTCCAAAAGAACACATTTGTCCGAACACTTTGAACCTACAAAATGTTGCAAGACAAGAAGATGATCCTAAGTCCTTACATGAAAACACTCCCATTTTGAATGTTATCACCCAAAGGCTACTCATGAGAAATCTAATTATGTAGATTCCATATTTACCTTGTTCACGCCAAATCAAATCCAAGAAAATCAAGACATGAGGAAGCCTAGGATTGAATGCTTGGGCCAAGCAAGTGAGGACTCAAGGGTAAAGCTTGAAGAGCCCCAGGTGTATGCTGGCGATCTAACCCAACATTTCCCAAAACCTAGCAATGAGAGGACCAACCTGAGCACTAGTATGGCCTATATCTTACAAAAAGTCAAAAGGATTCGTGGAATGTTGGAAATCCCTTCTTTGACAAAACAGACCCCAGATGACCAGCAATCGTTCGAAGAAACTTCCACACTATTGCAAACTGGTCATCTTGAGCAAAATGAGCAAACAGCCTTTCTCACTTCCTTGCTAATAGATGATCTATATCTTCACAATTGCATGCTTAACTCCAAGTCATCTGTCAATATGATGCGTTTGAAGGTTATGAACCAATTGGGGTTGGAAGTTACAAAGCCTTATACCGACGTTCGTAGATTTGAGTCAAAGGGGATCAAGGCCTACGGCTTGATGGAAGGTCTTCAAGTGCACCTTACTGACTACCCCAATTTCCCCATCAGAATGGACGTCGTTGTTGTCGATATACATGACACTTGGGGAATGATATTATCTAGGGAATGGGTTGCTACTTTAGGCGGAAGTCTACAAATGGACTTGTCCTACACAACTATCCCCGTCAGGGACCAAGATTGCATCACCTTGCATAACAAGCCAAAGAGAATGGAACACATCGAAAGGAGTAATCATGGACATAGTGACTACAACTCCGTAGATCCATGTTTATTTCAAGGTTGGACCACTCTTCCCTTGGTAGAAGAAGACAATATTAATGAGATAACATGGACCAAGGGAAAGGGTGACCAGAATCTTCCTAGCAATCACAAGGAGAGCATTACACAAGGTAATGACGAGATGCTACATTTGCACGAAACATACATAAGGGATAGTGCTTTGATAGGACCCCACCCCATCGTTCTGGAGCAAGAAAGAAATACAAGTTCGGGTGATTATCTTGACGATGCCTTCGACCTCTCTAAAGACTGGGATGACTATTTTTCTACACAAGAAGATGACAATTTGATAAGGTTTAGAAGGAAGGGAGTTGGCTTCGTCAAATGGAAAGGGGATGATGAACACTCGTTAACTAAGCCAAACCAAGAAGATGTACTAATTACAGAACCCGACCCCCTTCCCTCGACACAATACACTGAAGTACACAAAGCAGTTGATTCTGAAGGAGGGGATTACAAGCAAGGAGAATTGGTTTTAGAATGGGATACAAAGATGGGGGAGCCTAAAAATATTAAGGCATGCACAAAGTTTTGGCTTGGACCTTTTAGAGTCGGAATGAAGTCAATAAATGATGCCTACTATCTATCCACATTGGAAGGAAGAAGACGTCCATTATCGGTTAGTGGACACCTCCTTAAAGCCCATGATGGGGCAAAGACTTGACTTCACAGGTAAGTACAGGTAAGTTTGGTAGGCATTTGCATTCATTGTATATACCATCTGCATATCAAGCTAGAGTAGTATAGTTGTAGTTTCATTTTCGTTTGTATATATATACTTGCTTACTTTTATTCTATTGTATCATATATGAGCGAGGGGAGATATCACAACCCCAAAAAGATTACTAATTCTTTTTGTTGAGATCTAGCAGATTACAGGTCATGCCAAAGATGCTAAGGTTCTCATGCGCTCTAGGCTGAGCACATGTCCCCGAGTTGGAGCTAGATATTATCCCATATCCTAGGGATAACTAAGGAGATTATGTCTCGAGGCCCACAGGTCCTAGACATGGAGTACCGAGAGCCATACGACTTGAGCTTGGCCCCGGAGGGCCCATCTTTTCTTCAGTGCATCCTATCTATCAGCAGCAGCATCATCCATCCCACCGACCTGATCCTGAAGTAGCAGTGGGTCTTGCTCCATGAGGTAATGAGTCCGGGTATCATGGTATGTGTCACTCTGATTTTCGAAGCATTTGAATATGTGCATTGAACTCTCCTTTATTTCATAACGTTTGCTTGGAAATTATGCTCTTTAACTTGTTCACACATGGGGGTTGACAGAGTGCCCTAGTAAGTTGGTTCCCTTAGGGATGAGTTGCCACTAGGTGGGTCTATGATAAGTCATCGTCTATTCCTTCCATACTTACCACTTTTCATCATCGTCCTTGTCATCTTCCCCTACCTTGGTTCAGGCATTGGGTTTGCCACACTAGTAAGGGTTGCACCTTGCCTTGTGGGAAGAAGGGGCTAAAGGCCCAGAGGGTAAAAGTAGCTGGCAAAAGTTAAAAGCCAAATTGAAACCTTGAGATGCTTTGCCCAGGGATTCTCGAGAAAGCAATAAAAGGCTTCTCAGTAAGAAAAGGGGACTCATAAGATAAAATAACACTCAAAGTCTAGTTGGTGGATAGGAGGTCCAAGGTTACCAGAACCGGACCGGAACCGGTAAAACTGGTCGGTCCGACCGGTTCACAGACCACACCGGTCCAAACCACCCCTCGAAACCGCTTTTGACCGATTCCGTACAAAATCGGTTTTTTTGCCTGAACCGACCGGTACCGTGAAGATCACTCGCGGCTGGAAAAGTGAGGGGGAAATCAATTTTTTTTTTTAAAGAAGAAAAGGGGCATGCATGGGAAGCTTCTAGAATTGTCTAGAGCCCCTAATAAAGCTATAAAAGCAACTCCACCCCCTCTCTTTCACTCACACTACTCATTTGGGTTCTCTTGAGTTTGTGATCCAAGGGTTTTTGTTGATTTTAGAGAGTTGATTGTAGGGATGATTTGGAGAGGTTGCTAGGCTGATTTGAAGAGCTGATTGTTCGGCTCATTTGTAGAGTTTTTTTGCCGAGTTTCTTGGACCAAATTTGGAGCATATTTGAAGCTGATTTGCACAAGTTTTCTTGGGAAGATTTGGAGCTTGTTTTTTTGGGCAGATTTCAAGGTATGTAAACTATGCACTTACTCCCAAAAACCATAGTGATTACTCTCCTTAAAATTGTTGTTGTTTTCTCCTTAAAACTAATGTTGTTTTCTCCTACCAATTAAAAAAACATAGGGTTTTTATTTGCAGATTTTTATTTGCTTCCATGGCTCCTAAAGAAAAGAGGGATCCAACTGTTAATGTTTATGCCATTATTATAGTTCTTTGCATTTCAATAGATAAGAGCATCATAAGAACAAGATCACTGAGAAATACACATTCACAAGAGACAGCATTTATCCTGGGAAACCCTCTAGGGGAAGAAANAGAGATAACTCAAACCAATACAGATAGTCCTCCCCAAAAGATGCGCCACTCTTCTTCTACTCTCTCCAACTGGTAATTGCAGCTTGCCTCATAAGAGAATGAGCAAGTGAGTGTGTGATAAAGTGAGGCGCTAGTCTCCCTATATATACAAGACTAGCACGTGTGAAGGGGCTTCACTGGCAGGGCCGACCTCTCACTCTGGGTGGGTAAACCCACCTTTAATTTAATTCTAGGTCTCAATAATAACTGCTGGGGCCGACTTCTTATTCTGCCTATTACAATTGTCCGATGACCAATCCGCAAAAGGGGATTTGGTCCTAATACAATTACTGACATGATTAATCCACAATGGGGATTAATCCAATGAATAAAATAACAATAATAATAAGAATACTCTTCGCAGTTAC
>JASDQU011177378.1:21260-33532 GCA_032191745.1 Picea mariana
TATATATACCAAGGAGACATTTTCATTTTGAATCATCTTGTACTTGAACATTTAAGTGGGGTAAAAGGAGGTTTCCCCCTCGAAGAGGCTTATTATCTGAAATTATCTCTTTTTCAAGGCGTTGAGTACTTTTTCTGAGGTTTTTCTATGCTATATTGATATTTGGTTCCTAACAACATCCTTAGTCCCTCCCTTCCTTCTTCATTGATTCCTTCATTCTTTCCTACCTTCATATGATCCTCTTGTCATCCCCCAGTTCCCCTATGTGCGCAAATCCCCTTAGCAATCGAACTCCATTTTCATCACACACTTGTCGCACAACAACTTATTTTTCCATGTGCTCGATGATTTAATGAACCTTCCACACAGACCCTTATAGAAATCCATTTCTGCAACACCGTATGACTGGGTACAATCCACTACAAACTTTGTAATATATCCTCCCAATATATTGTCCAACCATAAATCAACTACACGAGAAGTATTATTACTTACATAATTCAACTACCTTACTAATTCAGAAGTCCAATTCCTCAGTGTTGTTGCTCGATACCTCCCAGTATTCTCCACTAATCTTTGTAATCACTCAGCCAAGATAATTGGAAATTTTCTAAAGAAAATTTCATGTATTTCTATGTACACATACCTTTGCATCCATTTCTCATCTCTAATCCAAGGGTTTCTATTATCTTTTCGAGTAAATTCACGTTCCTTCCCTTCTAACCATTTTGAGATTTCTTTCTTATTCGACCTCCAAAAAATTCCCTCCATCACAGATCCTGGGTCCCGACAATGTAACCATTTGTTGGTGCTCATTTATAAGACCCTAGGTTCAAGTTATACTAACCAAAAAAACCCTTCAGACACCGACCCTTTCGGCATCACCTACATGCAAGTGAAGTCTCACCTAATACATCTATTGGTGCCACATGAACCGAGTTTCTGCAATAGTGAGGGAACATGAGGTGATCATATTAATCATTTGTGTTTATGTTATATGCACATTATTTTGTATCTATTCTTCCTTGGTTACTTAGTGAATTTCATTATATAGTGCCATTATACTTCAGGTTTCAACATAAAACGATTGTTGTAACATTCGTAACTATGCCACAGTGATCATGTAAGAAACATATCTAATCTAGCATGCATAAAGAGGATATTCATGATCAATCACATAAAATACATGCAGACACGGGAGTTAACATGTTTCACCCAACTTTGGGCTATGTCCACAATAGTTGGTTTCTTTATTATTCATTATTTAATCATCTTAGGCTTGTGTAGTGCACTTACAATAGATGCATCATCCTATCTATCTCTCCATCTTTACTAGCCGCTATGCAGTGCAAGCCTCTCTCTCTCTCTACAACTCTCTTCCCTAACATTATACATTGACTCTTTCACTCTCATACTCAATATAGAACCAGACAGGAGAATCCCTAATCTTCCCAACCCATTACATACTTATACATAAATTATAGGGCTCAAAAACCTACTTTGCATATCCCTAAAACCCAATTACAACTTATTCTGACTCATGAAAACTCATGTTGACTTGTTGTTTGGGCTTACTTTTCCTACTTTTACATCTGCATGTTGCTTTTTCCTTCTCAACAGTTGGTCTTCATGATTTTTCACATCTCTCCTTCTTTGGCATGTTGAACTACTATCCTTCCTTTTCGCCTAATTTATTCTCTTGCTTTATTCTTTTCTTTATTCTCCTACTTTATTCTCTGCACACTCTCGAGAATAAATGTTCCTTTGTTGCGCACTCCTCTCCTGCCTTGTCTTCTTTCTTCTTATTCTACTCATATCTTCCATACTTAGGATTTTAATAAAAACTCTATCCAAAATACTTGTCCAACAGACCCCCAACACTCACGTATGGCTCATCCCAAGCCACTGAGGCCTGTTGTGCGCTCCTCCATGCCTCTATGAATTTTTTGGAGGTCTCTTTTAATATCGAAACATCCATAGTTATTTATACCTCCATTCCTAAAATCTCCTCTCCACCCTACATCGTTAGGGTCCTGAACTTATCTTCCATGTTGTGCACCACTTGCTTCACTTTACCCTATTCATTTTTCAATTCTCCTGTCACCCTTATTGCTTTATCTTGCAGTAGTCATAATCGTTGTTGAAGGATATTTTGTTGGTCCCACATATTTTCAATTTCCTCGTATGATTGCCTCTATGCCAAAATGGCCGTCATTTGTTTTGTTGGTGGAAGAGTGTTTATGCTCTTTAAAACCTTCTACACCTTTTTCTATGCATACCTCAATCTGTCTTCCATGACCTTCATTTATGAATCCTCTACCAAGTTTGTCCAGATTTGTGTGCTTTCCTACCAAGTTTAACTGTCATTTTTGTTCTTCAATGCCCTTAACGGGTTTTTTCGCACACTTGAATTTTGCAAGAACTTAACTGAATGTGTGTTGTTTATGTTATATGTGTGATACTCGCTTTTTTTGCACGACACTTCCCCGTGTTTACCTTTTTATTTCTTGTTTTCCTGTTTTTATTTGTTTTCTTCCTTTTTCTACTTTTTTGTTTGTTTTTTTGTATTTTATCTCCCTACTATAGTACAACTACTATGATACATGTGTTCTCACACAATTCATATTACTACATAGATGGCCATCCATCTCTATAGAGATTCAATTGACTCCCATTCACCATTCCTCCCAATGCTTCTCCATTAAAGGTTCCCAATGTACCTTTGCAACACCTGCCTCGGTCACATGTTGAATCACATAATGTCCTAGCCAATGCATTAAAAACTTTCCTGGATGTTGCATAAATTTATTTTCATAGAGTAATACCATGTCTCCCACTTGGAAATTTTTTTTGTTTAATGTGTCTATCATGCCATGCCTTCTCTCTTGCCTTCTAAACTTGCTAGTGAAAGCCTGTGATAAACTGATCTTCCTCAAGTTGTACTAACTATGAAAATATATCTTCTACTGTGCCAGATTCCAAAATATTAGTAATCATTGCAACACGCAGACTTGGTAGAATAAAATCCATCGGCATCACTACTTCTTTCTCGTAGACCAACCTAAAAGGTTTGTTCCCTGTCAACTTCTTGATTTTAGTCTTGTATGCCCATAAAACTGCAGAAACCCTTAAGTCCCATTCATCTCTTCCTACGTTGCATATCTTAGTCAAAGCATTCTCCAAAATTTTATTAAAATATTTTACTATCCCATTAGCCTGAGGGTGATATGGCATACACTTTTGGTGATGAATTTGAAATTCCATAGTTAAAGCTACAATTGTCTATGTAGTAATATGAATTGCATGAGAACACATGTATCATAGTAGTTGTACTATAGTAGGGAGATAAAATATAGAAAAACAAACAAAAGATTAGAAAAAGGAAGAAAATAGATAAAAAGGGGGAAAACGGGAAATACAAAGGTAAACAGGGGGAAGTGTCACATAGAAAAAGGGAGTATCACATAGATAACAAAAACAATGCATAGTCAGTTAAGTGCATGCAAAAGTCAAGCACTGGACATAAATCATTAAGGGAATTAAAGCACAGAAACAACAGTTAAACTTGGTAGGAAAGCGTGTAAATTTGGATAAACCTAGTAGAGGATCCAAAAATCAAGGTTGTGGAAGCTAGATTGAGGGATGCGCAGGAAAAGGCATAGAAGGTTTCAGAGAGCATAAACACCCTTCCACCAGCGGAACAAATGACGACTATTTTGGCACATAGGAAGTTATACAAGGAAATTAAAAAGATGTAGGACCAATAGAGGATCCTTCAGAAGTGATTAGGACCACTACAAGATGAAGCACTGAGGGTGATAGGAGAACTAGAAACTGTGCAGGGTAAAGTGAAACATGTGGCACATGAGGGATGCACAGGAAAAGGCATAGAAGGTTTCAGAGATCATAAACACCCTTCCACTAGTGGAACAAATGACGACCATTTTGGCACAGAGGAAGTTATATGAGGAAATTAAAAAGATGCAGGACCAATAGAGGATCCTTCAGAAGTGATTAGGACCACTGCAAGATGAATCACTGAGGGTGATAGGAGAACTAGAAACTGTGCAKGGTAAAGTGAAACATGTGGCACACGACAYGAAAGAGAATCTCACGACCCTAACAACAAAAGGTGTAGAGGGTATTTTGGGAAAAGAGGAAAAAATAACTAAGGATGTTGCGATAGTAAAAGATACCTTCAAAAAATTCATAGAGGCATGGAGAAGCATGCAACAGGCTTGAGTGGCTTGGGACGATCCACATGTGAGTGTTGGGCGCTTGTTGTAAAGGCATTTTGGATAGAGCTTTTATGAAAATCCTAAGTATGGAAGATATGCGCAGAAGAAGAGAAAGAAAACAAGGCAGGAGCAGAGTGTGCAACAAAGGCACATTCAGGCTCGAGAGTGCACAGTAGAGGAATGTGCAAGAGTTTAGTGTGTAGTAACAACATACTTAGCTGAGAATACAGCAAGAGAAGAAAGAAGAGAAGAAAGCGAGTGAAAAAGAAGGATAACAGTTCGGCATGCCAAAATCAGGAGAGACACGCAAAAGTAGGAAGACCAATTGTCAAGAAGGAAAAAGCAGCATGCAGACTTAAAATAAGGCAAATCAAGCCCGAACAACAAGTCAACATGAGTTTTCATGAGTCAAAATAAGTTGTAATTTGGTTTTTGGGATATGCAAAGTAGGGTTTTGAGCCATATAATTTATGTATAAGTATGTAATAGGTTGGGAATATTAGGGGTTCTCCTGTCTAGTTTTGTACTGAGGATTAGAGTGAAAGATTCTATGTCTAATGTTAGGGAAGAGAGTTATAGAGAAAGAGAGGCTTGCACTACAGAGTGGCTAGGTAAGGTGGAGAGAGATATAGCATGATGCATATATTGTAAGTGCAGTGTGCAACCCTGAGACGATTACAGAAATAATAATAAAGAAGCCAACCACTGTAGACGTAGCTCAAAGTTGGGTGAACCACATCAACTCTTGTTTCCACTTATATTTTATGTGATTGATCATGAATATCCTCTTTATTCATGTTAGATTAGATTTGTTGCTTACATGATCATTGCACCATAGTTATGAATGTTACAGTAATCGGTTTATGTTGCAATCTAAAGTATAATGGCACTATCTAACAAAATTCACTAAGTAACCAAGGGATAATAGATACAAAATAATTCTCATAGAACATAAACAAAAATTATTAAGACGATCACCTCTCATTCCCTCACTATTGCAGAAAATCGGTTCTTGCAGCCCCAATAGATGCCTCGAGTGAGACTTCAATTACATGCAAGTGATTCTGAAATGGATGGTGTCTGAAGGGTTGTTTTGGTTAAGATAACTTGAACCTAGGGTCTTATAACTCCACGCCAACACCATCTGGTTCATCCCTTTGTTCCTTCAAACGAGCATGGGAAGATGATTTGGGAAGCCCACTATAGTTGGGTGGCAGGACACTTTGGCGTGGAGAATAAAATGGAAGTATTATAAAAGTATTTCTATTGGAAAAAGCTTCGACATGATGTTAGTAAGTATATCAGATCCTACACTGTCTGCTCCATTGCTAAGCCATCCATTAAAAAGCATGGATTGTACACTCCTTTGCCTACTCCTGAAAATTTCTAGGAATCCATCTTGATGGACTACATGTCAGGTATCTCATTCACCAAGCATGGAAATAATTGTGTATTTGTAGTTGTTGATCAGTTCTCTAAAATGGCCATTCTGATCACCTACAAAAATATTTTCATGGTTGAGGCCACTGCCAATCTCTTCTTCGAGTGTGTATGGGTACAGTTCGACCTACCACAAACCATCATATCAGATTGAGACAATAGATTATTAAGCACATTTTGTTCGAGTGTCTGGTCACTAATGGAAACCAATTTGATAAAATCCACTACCTTCCACCCTTAGACCGATGGAAAAATAGAGGTCATCAATGGGATGATTGTGCATATCTTGTGCATGTACAACTCCAAGAGTACACGCAAATGGGATAAGATTCATCCTTTTGTCCAACACGGCTACAATAGATCCCTTAATAACTCGATTGGCCATAGCCCCTTTTAGGTGGGCTTGGGATTTCAACCAGTGGGCCCCATTGATGTAGCACTTCCCCTTGCATCCACACAGGAAGAATATTTCCATGTTCAATATAAGGATGACAAGGATACCAAATTCATTCAATGGATTTAGCACATATTCTAAGAATTCCATGATATTTTGTAGAAGTCCAATGTTAAGTACAAGCAACACCATGATCAACATTGGGTTCCCCACAAGTTTTAGGTGGGAAACAAGGTTTGGTTGCATTTGTATAAAGAGAATCTTACAGGACCCCATTGGAAGTTGCATCCACTTCTCTATGGACCTTACACCATCACCAAGGTTGTGGGTGAAAATTATTGAGTTAAGTATTCCCCCTTTCCTTGTCTTGCACTCAATATTCAATGTGGACCTCCTTCAACCATATTTTCCACCACTATTGGACACATCGGAAGTGGCAGAGTAGATTGTTATCGCGCAGTTTGTAGAAAGGATAAAATCTTTAGGTTTGAAGGCCAAACTAGCGTAATAGGAACCAATCCCACCCAATGTCACCACAATGGGATGGTTCTTTCTCTTTAGGGAAGTGAGGCATAGGGGAGACATCCCCAGTGACCTAGGGTTTCGAGAAGGAAAAAGGATTATAAGACAAGGATAAATACCCCCCCCTCCCCCTCACAAGTCACCATCGAGCAGACAGTCCTGGCTAAACAACCAATAATAAAGTAAAACCCCAAAAGAAGTACACCTGCCTGGAACAAAGCAACAACAAACTAATATATGCAAGCTAGTTCAAATGGGTTAGTACTTCATATAAATAGATGACTATCTGATAAATATATAGGCAATTTAGCAATAAATTGACGAAGTCAATGCTTATAAATAGCTATAAGACTATTTCACTTCACCAATAAATACTAGAACGATACGACATTCAATGCAATAAATCGACACCTCATTCAATTAATGCCTTTATTCATCATTCAATTGCTTATAAAACAAAACGTTTGTTGCACCAAAATGTTAATAGCAGGAGAAAATGGCATCATATAGGTTAGAGGTTAGTTTTAGGCTAGTGTTAATAAAGTTTGTTCAAAGTATTAGAGAGTTATTGTTTTTTATCATAATACTCATAGGCTAGGTCTTAGATTAGTGTGTTTCCTAGGTTTAATGGATTCAAAGGGAGGACGTAAGAGCTGAAGGATCAAATAATGTAATAAGGCTAAGGACTAGAGGATTTAGCCTTGAGGTGTTGCTAGAGCAAGGCCTCAAGGACACAAACCCTAGGGGAGAGAGGCTCGCCTTGGTGTACATGTACTAGGCCTCGGTGGTATCTCCTCCTTCCTTGACTCACTGGTAATTATGTCTAGCTGAAAATGAAGCATAAAACCTAATAAAAGAGGGTTTGATGAAGCAGAGNAGGCTTCTCCTTCTTCTCAGTTTAAGGATAGTATGGATAACATATGAAGAGGGGAAAAATGAGTGTAGCTAAGGCTAGGCTCAATCCTCTTCATCATGAAAGAGTAGAGTGTTTCTATGGCAAGGCTCTATCTCATTTCAACAAACAAAATGGCTAGAAATATTGATGGGGACATGAGGCAAGGACCTACAATGTGTACTTGTCCCCTAAGGTTTATTCAGCAGATTATAACCATAAATGCAAGAGAAATAAAACAACCATTCATTCAAGAAGTTTTGCAGAAATTTACTTACATTTCACCAAGAAATCAAGTAGCAAACCCTAGTCGTAACACCTTCCACCAAGATAAATGCCAAAAATGCCAAAAAAAATATTCCTTCAACAAGTGCGCCTCACTATTTCAGCCAAAACCCTAGAATAGGGCGCAAATTTCAGACCTCACCAAGTGGTGAGTGAGAGATGATGAAAAAATGAAGGTAAAAATCCTTCATTTATACTATATCAATGACCTAATTTACTTTTAGTTCATAAAAAGGCCGACAAGGCCAAAATGTTGAAAATTATATTGTTTTACATTAAATGCAAATTAAAACCCTGATCAAGCAATAGAAGGACGTCATCCCCTTTCTAGGGTGACGTTCGCCCCCTCTAGGGAAAATGTAGCCCCTAGGAGAAAAACGTTAGCCCCTCTTGAGATTCTCCAAGCTGCCACACGTGCCAAATTCCCTGTCCATCTGCCAAAATGTCCATGAAGCAAGGACGACATCATGGACCTCATGGGTGACATCCTAGGCCTTCCAAGGCCAACGATCCACTAAAAATGGGTCAACCCCCCTAGGTCAAGCTGTGTCAGGGTGCCTCTGGTGGAACGTCCTCCTCTTCTTTTGTGCAAAGCCCTTGATCTATCTTTGTTATGTCTTTTCCCCCTGATGGGGTCTCAACATCCATATGATGGGCTCTTCAGCCCCATGGAGGTCCGAACTGATCATCTCCCCATGTGTACCAGTCCAAATGGTATTTGTCTGTCAGGCATGGTCCTGCACATCAAAATCTACATCCTCCATGGGCTCATCAGTCACAAGGATCATAGCAACGTCAATCACATCTAATCATCAATATGATTAAACATGTGCATAAAATCCCTAATACATCAGTTAACATCTCAAAGATGTTACACAAGCCTGCAATACAAGTCTGGAGAAAAGGATAAGGTGTCCTATTGGGCTAGTGTCCACAGAAGAAGGAAAGTTCCCAGAAGAAACCTCATCCAAGCCATGTAAGTGGGTGATGTGGTCAGGGGATGTCTAAACATGTGGTTGCAGTGTGGGCTAAGGATGCAAAAATGTCACCTATGGGTGCCTTTGTAGAAGGCAAGTTGTACCTGCCATGGATGCATTTTTTCCAAGCCCATTCTTGCCTTTTATTCTTCATTCTTTTATATTTTATTTCCTTTTTTGTTCAAGAGCTAATCAGGGGACACTGCCCTGGCGTGGTGACAAGCTAATGGCAATGTCATACTGTTAGATACCCATGGAACTAATAGGTTGGCTCGTGATGAGACCCCCTATCCTCTAGTTAGTCATTGTTTTATTATTTTTCCGGGTCCCTCTTGTTTCTTGCTGAGAATATTTTTATTGCTTTCTTGGGGATCCCTGGGTGAAGCATCTCAAGGTTTTAATTTTAGGCTTTTATCTTTTACCTTATGGGCCTTTAGCCCCTTCTTCCCACGAGATAAGGTGCAATCCTAAAAAAGGTCAACCCAATGTTTGGACAAGTGGAATGGGATAGGTGAGCAGGAAACAAGATGGAAAAGTGGTACTATGACGGGAGCAGACAATGGATTTTCAAAAATTCCCCCCAGTGGCAAACCAAAACCTACAGGCACAGGCTTGCTAGGGCACCCTATCAATCCCACAAACATAGTCAAGTGGTCAAGTTTAAGATCGAAGCAGTTTTTAGAAATAAAAGGAATCAGATGCATACATTTAATGGTTTTGATTATCAAAGTGACACATACCATGATACCTGGACTAATTACCTCATGGAGCAAGAAACTTCTCTTACACAGGGCTAAGCCAATGGTGGTGGATGCTCTTGTTGCTAACAATATAAATATGTTGGAAGAAAGAAAAGGTGGGCCCTCCAGGTCCATGCTAAAGTCAATCCTGCTCTCGGTACTCCCTGTCTAGGACCTGTGGGCCTCGAGACATGATCTCCTAGTTATCCCTGAAAGTGGGGGATAACATAGATGACAGCTACAAAGCTCAACCCTGACTGCATGGAACAAAAAACCATTGATTGGATCATGGATACATAATTTAATGGCACCCTCCAATAGAATATGCAACTCTATCGAGTTGTTAAAGAAGGGCAGCTGCTACACCAAGGAAAGTGGTTCACCAAGCATCAAGTTCAACAAATTTTTCCCTATTTGATGGGGGCATTAAGCACAATAAGAACCATTTATTCCTAAGCGAGGAGGAATGACCTAGGTGGACATAAATGACCAACCACCTATTCTATTGGCTCAAAATATAGTTTCCATGTTGGTAGTTTTTCTACGGTTTTTCGGGTCCCAAACTTCTGTGGTTATTTTGAGGCCCTAAACAACCTTATTTTGGCTCGGAAATTCCTAGTCATGATTGAACAGTTGTGGACTGGGCCATTCAAAAAATTTACTTCTCATCTATACCTTTCTGATGAGGTACTAGGCGTCCCAGACAAAGATCGTATGCAAAAGTTACGCCCTCAAGAAGTTGATGTTTCAACTACCCCCATTGGGGCCCACAAACCGTTTGGAATTTCATCTCCCGGGGTTAGGGTTTTGGATGTTTAGGGTTTTATCATTTATTCTTTATGTTAAAAATGTCCTTGGAGCGTCATTGTACTCATCTTCTTATGAATGTGTGTAGTCGTCACATCCCTTTTCAGAGATAAGATACCACTATTCTAATGAGTTCATTTCACTCTCTATTTTGTTTTACAGTCTCTACTCATTTCATTCTTTAATATAAATTGAGTATTATTGTATCTTCATGTTTCTGTCATATTTTTTTGTTTCATTTTGTTCCCTCATAAATCTGGATGACTCAATCTCCATGAAGGAGTCAAATAGAGAGAAAGAAGTGCTAACCTCTCTTTCTTATTTCCAAAATCTTTCTCTCATTCTCCAAAGAGTCAAATAGAGAGAAAGATACACCAAATTCTCTATCTTATATCCAAAATATTTCTGTCATTCTCCAAATATTCTAATAGAGAGAAAGAACTACCAAATTCTTTATCTTCTTTCCAAAATATTTCTCTCATTATCCAAAGAGTCAAATAGAGAGAATGAACCATCAACTTCTCAACTAATCTTTGGCATTACTCTGAGTGAAACCCTTCCATCTATTCTCATTCATGATAATGTTGAATATATCATGAGGAATACAATGGAACTTCTCTATCACATCATCCTTATCATCGATAGGAATCTAGAAGTGACACACGGGGCACAAGTTGTGTAGCTTCAACCATGAATAAATGCAATCAGAATGGAACATGTTCTTGCATGGCATATGGCATTCCTCACCTCCCATTCCAGACTCGTCCAAACAAACAAAACATTGTGAAAATTTATAGATGAGGTGCTTCTCGGAGATTTACACTATAGGCATGGCCTCGACCATAGATCTAGAAGTCGGAAAGGTGTCATAATTATTTGCATCATTCTATGCTAGTTGTTGGATCAACTAGTTAAGACTTAGTCCCATGAAGTAGTCATCGAAATCATCGTACATGGGAAAGAGAAATCCCCCATCCATATTGTCTTCATGCTAAAGAGAAAAGGGGTTCATAATGAGAACTCTTTTGACCCCTATAAAGACTCGATTCTTGGCCATGGTAGAACCCAAGGGTTGCAGAAGGTCAAAAATTGGTGACCTTTCGACCACAAACATCGCAGGCCTCTAGCCTTGAGGCTCCCAAGAAACTTTCCCCCTTACTTTGGAAATAAATCTTGCTCTTGGGGTCAAATTAGAGCCACCGCAATGGGGTTGATATTGTTGATCCTGCCCACCTTCCATTTCTTTGACAAAATAGTCATTGCATATTGGAAAACAAACCTCTTCTCTGATTAAAGGAATGATTATCTGGTTTCATTTGTGGCACCAATATTCAAGAACCATTACGAATGTCATTTTCGAATAAAAAAAAAACTCTTTGATTCATTACCCTAGCACCACAAATGATAAACCTATGTCATTCTTCTTCAAATTTGGCTACAAATCGGCAACCAAAGAGTGAAATGGAGATAATTTCAGTGGCAGAGGGTATTCTTGAATGGGTCAGAATATGCCAGGGAAAATAAATTCGAAGAGGCCATTTACACATTTTGCATCATCATGGATAAATTTTTGAGAGAGGGAGATAGAAACCCTAACAAATGCACAAAGATGAGGGTGTAGATGGCACACTAATGTAGAGGAATATCTAGAGAATTTTTTGCAATGGGAGACAGACTCATAGAGGGAGTAACAAAGAGAAAGAGGTGTTTATTAACAAGGAAGAATCGTGGATTTAAACCTATTTTGGCTCTAATACCACTGTCATGCTAGGTATGGGTAGGAAAAATGATTAACTCTACACTTTCCTACTTGAATTAACATGAGGAATTCATAAATACAATTGTTGTGACCTTTGGTTTCACCTTCCAAGAGGTTTGAATGACTCTTCCTATCACCTACAAATCTTAGGAATAGGTATCCAACACCTACTACCATAAATTATCATAATGTGTTTCATGTATCTTTTTTAAAGAAGT
>JASDQU011177379.1:9403-22280 GCA_032191745.1 Picea mariana
CTTATGGTCTTAAGGGCCTAATAGCTTCACCCTGGTAGTTTCCATGGAAGGCGAGGAGTGAGATCTGAGTTATAGATCAACTAGCGATGATGAAAAATAATGAAAAATTAATGTAGAATATGGACGAAGAAGAATGGCCAACAAAATGAAGATCAGGCCATGAAGAAGTAAGAGTCAGACATTTATTATGTATGTACATATTATGAAATGAATATAATTTCATATTTTGTTGTGTGAATTTCATAATTTCATATTCCATGTGTGATCTTGTTGGATAATTTTAGAATTTAAGTGTGAATGTGTGAGAGATTCTAAGTCTTTGAGTAAACCTCATTAGCGAGAAGAGTAAATGTCTGTGTATGTGAATTATGGAATTAATGATCTATTGTATTGATCTTCCATTTGAGGAAGTTGATTCTGTATGAGAAAGACATCTCAGAGTACTAACATTAGAGCATAATGTTAGTTGAGGTCTCTGTACATGTACAACAATTCTCTGTTACAAGAGTGGAGAGGAATGGTGGATGAAAATTTAAGATTAGGAGTTTCATGTACAAGGAATGACCTTTATTCATGAAGTCAAAGATAACATGCGCAACAAGAATTGAAATCATCACATGTTGAAGATTGGAATTGAGAGATGAGATCCAACAAATGATATTAAGATGAAAATCTAGTAAAAGAGAGAAGCAACCAGAGTTAGAGTGATTTGGTGTTCGAGTGACCACTCTTCTGCATTCACGCAATCTGGAGCCAGTGAGAAATCTAATCAACCATCGATCTGGACATCAAAAATCTAATCTACGATTTGGACCATCATCGATGTGCATCTACCCAATAATTAGAGGTGAATATTTTGTATATGTACATATATTTTTCTACAACTCCTAGATCTGTAGATTATTCACAGTCAAAACTTGGGCTATTGATAGCCTCATTATCTTAATCTAGCATGTAATCATTGCCTTCATCCACAAAATTCTCTTTGATGATTCACCCTTTTGGTATGCTTACTGGTTTCTGTCACCAATTAAATATATCATCCCCACGCTGTGAGAACCTAAACCCTAAATTTCAAGGAGTCATGTGAAGAGTTGAGCATTGGGAGATTAATCATTCACCATGGGTGAAATCGATACACTGCTAGAGAAATTGCATGAGAGATTCATCATTGTTTGATACAACGTTATGTTGTGGGATGGATTGCCAGATCTGATCTGCAATAGCGATCCTTAGTCTTAAAGCGATGAAGGCGACATCAATTTGTTGAATGAAATCATTAGAAAATCTGTGGGACAAATTTATTTTTTAATGAAAGAGACACAGAGGTGGAGATACTAGACATCATTGTCGAAGGGAGCTTCATATAATCAAGATTGTTCACTGATCTAGCACAACTAATATTTTTAAGTGGGTCTGTGGCTCAAATCTAACAGAGGGCATGGATCTTTGACTGCGTGAGTCAAATTACTGGCTCGATTTGGCAAGAATTTTCTAGGATCCTCCTCAAGTTGCTCAATGAAGAAACTTCATGAAAATACTTTAGAGCCCGAGCGGTGCCCAGTGCAATCCTCACACAAGAGTTCCAGGTAACTTATTGAAGCCTGAGAACGTGACTGAAGCTGAGAAAGTAATAGTTGATATTGCTATTGCGTTTTAATTAAATTTAAAGCTAGAGGATCCTATGAGAGGCCAGAGGGAAAAAGATGTTCCAACGACATTCCACCATAGATATTTTCAAAGGGCAGTGATATTAAATGTTGCAAAAGTGGTTGCTGTTGTCTCTGGTGTTGAAATTGAAATCCTATTTGAACTGGAACAAACTGCTGTAGATGATGTGCATCTCGTAGATCTTGATGAGAAATATCCATACTGCCATGATCAAGATTGCCACGAGACTGAACATCACCATAATTTGTCCATTGTTTAACTGCTTTATTTATTGGTGAAACATCATTATTGTCTGTTGCACCTTTCAGAATTGAGATAAGGTCTACATCTTGACTATGTTGACTACCATGAGAAACGGTAGGAGAAGCCTCTGGTATTCCCCTATTGATATGAGTCGCTACAAGGCATGAATATTGAATGTGATTTTTTCTTGAAAAATGGGTTTTATTCCATATTTTTAAAAGCAAGTTGTGCCCACCAAATTATTGTAGACCAGATCCTGATTCAGATCATTGGTGGTGAGCAAAAGAAATGGAGTCGACCTCTTATAGTTGCAAAGTTTGATCAAGCGATCAATACAATGATATATTAAACATTTCACCAACAATATATGGAACAATGATATTTGCCAACATTCCATGCATGCGCCTCACTGGAGTAGCTTATGAGAAAAATTGATTTTAAACAAATGAAACCAGGCCTTCTATTTATCATGTTTTTCCAGAATGAAACATTCGAGGTTAAAATTTTCTTATTCACCTTCACCTAGTTGTTCCCAATCTCATTGTGGCTTAAATTCTTGAAGATCTTTCCATAAGATCTCAATATTAAGGTTGTCCATGGTTCAGGCTAAATATCCATTAAAAATGCTCGAAGAAGTAGAGTTCACCGGTGGTTTTACTATAATAGACATCTACTATTTCCAACAGTGCATTGGAGTTCTCTCTACATCTACTATTTCCAACAGTGAATTGGAGTTCTCTCTATCGTGTTAAAGAGTGAAACAAGGCAAAGGGAAAGTGGTGGTTGTTTGATTAACGGTGGAGTCAGCGCATGCGAAGTTCGATCCATGCCTAGAGATATTAATGAACACAATTTCATCAACAACTAGTGAATTTTCTTCCCAAATGATGCTCAACCACGATTTGTTTTTCCTTAAACATAGTTATCTGTTGAAGAGACCGTCCACAAAGCATCGCACCAACGCTTATCACTAGAATTTTGGAACTATTGTGCATAAGTCAAAAGGTTGATCTTGTATTAATTTTTTTTAATAAAATTATTTATTTTGTGATGGTCCTTTGTCCTAGACCTGGCCTGAAATAGAATAAGGATGTCTACGAATGATTGTGCTTGTGTGATGGTGGCTTTCTTATGATTTCTTTATACGATGTTTATTGTCTAGTTTTGACATAAACATAATTTTAAATCCATCATTTATTGCAACACACATACTATGATGCAAGTTTGCATAGTTAATGAAATTCAAGAAAAATGAAGCGCAAGTAATCAAGAAGTAATGAAGATATCAAATTGGAAATGACATCAACATTGGACACATCAAGCTCATAATCAAGGTCTCAAAGCATCATCAAATTTGAAGATCAACTCAACTTTGAAATTGGCATTTATTGTAAACTTGCAAATAGTATTTTTTGTTAGTAATCAAGATCAACTATAATTATTTTGTAAGTGTCAAATCAAATCAAGTTGAATTTATTTGTAATTGGGTGCATTCTCGGTTGAGCCCGACACCCAATATTCATTATAATTTTGAGTCGAAATTTTGATAGGGTTGAGTGTTGAAACTCAAATCATTGTAAACATCAAGTTTTCAGGTGCATTTTCGGTAGTATCCGGCACCCTCAACTTCTTGAAAGAAAGCAAGTAAGTGAGTGAGTACAGGCAAGCATGAAACTAAATCAAGCAAGTGTGAAGTTCAAGCGAGTGATTCAAGTGAGTGAGTTGCAGATAAGCCTTATTCTGTTGAGTCAAAATTGTAATAAGGATCTACCTGCACAAGGAGACCTCTTTTAGTGTTTTGAAAATGGCTCGAAGTCTCGAATTATTAAAGTTACTGAACACTCTAATAAACACCACTAAAGACGACATAGTGACATTGAACAAAGAAACTCTTCAATCAATGCTAACTTATTTGCAAGTGACACAAGCCAAAGTTAGACTTCTTCAATCTCTATCCCAACTATTGAATGGTGAGTTGATAGATCTCAAAAATCAACAACTAGTGAATTGTTCCGAACTAGTTTTTGTTTAGAACAACCCTCTATATAATGATGATAATAATGATGATGATGATTTTTTTAATCAACATTCAGTGAAGGAACAACATAGTGATACAAATTCAGAATCAGTTTCAGACGAAGTTGAATCTATTCATGAACCTACATTTCAAGAGTGTTCTTTTGATTTTAGTGAAGAAAACCTTTCAATGTTGCAACAACATGCAGTAAACCCACTTCCATGGATTTCAAAGCAACAAGTTCAAAATACTCTTTCCAAGCCCATCATCAGACCTTGGGAAGAAATCATTTACAACAATAATAGAACAGGACTTGGATATGACAAGGAAGTTACCTTTCATATTCCCGATTATTCTAGACCAATCAAGTTCCAAAGTGCTGGATTCCTTCAAGAAGATTCACTTTCACTTGTTCAAGTTCAACATCAGAATGATAAATGAAAACATTGCAATCGAGTTGGTCACATGGAGAATCAGTGTTTTGATCTCCATCCTTGCTAGCATTGTGGTAAGCATAACCATTCTTCATATAGATGTTCAACACTGAAGAAACCTGCAAGATTGGAGATTCACTATGAGTGGAATGATCCTTGGCAATGGTCGTCAACAACCAAGCGATTATATAACTCTTACCGAAGAATTCAATCTTGAGTAAAGACCAATCTTGTAGCACATAACATTTTTGTACCTCACATAAGTGGTCCCCTTATGGCGTAGCTTTTGAGCATGGCCCTCACGGGATGAGATGACATGTGATTTTTTTGCATGCCCACTTTGTGTTGTACTCAAATGAAACAAGTATGGTACTCTCTTGAGGATAGAAGGAGGGAGAACAATGATGAAAATCTCATACACCTTAAGGGGGGGAGTTCAAAATTCCAGTGATGATGGTTCATGAAACCACTTGTGGTCCCTCCTTTCAGCTGACAAAGCGGGGAATTGATGATGGAATTGAAGATGGTTGTCAAACAAAAAGTTTCGACAACAACAAACATCAAATATGCCAGATGGGAATGAAATTTTCCAAATGGGAAACTACGGTTTGTAGATGACATACTTTAGCAGAATTATGGTTCAATAATTTTAAGTTGAATCATACATAATTGGGATGTTGATTTTGTTTTTTAGAGCAATGATGTGGATATTTGGTTCACATAGATGGTCATTCGACCCAACAGAGAACAAGAGGATCCTTTTTCATTGCAGCTTGGAATTTGATTGAGTTGTCAGGCATTTTCAGGGATGTGTCAGAATATAAGTTGATTCACTTCTCTTGGTTCGCCATCATAAGATTGGATTTTACATTAAGTGAACAAATTGCATGCATCTGGCTCGCATGATTACATAGTGAGATTTTCCAGAGATGGAAGACTTTGACAGGATTATGGTTCAATGACTTGCAATTGAAATCATACACATTATACATTGAGATGTTGCTGGACACCTAAAAGTGTCAAGATTGGTTAGTGGTTATCCAAAAACCATCAGATACATGGTATCAATTGGTTAGTGGTCATCCCAAACCACAGATCCAGAGAGCACTTTCAGTGATACATTGATAGTAGAGTGGTGATACTACATGTTCATCAATTAGCAGAAGACATCAGATTCTTCTAGCTAAAATACTTGGCAAAATGGTCAAATTGTCAAGAAATTAGGGAATGTTTAGATATTGCAGCTGTTCACTTCCATATCTCAGCTCTCTTTCATTTCATTTCAGATGAACCATTGAATTTCCAGATTGGCGGTTTTTTAGGCAGTTCTTCATTGAGGCTCAACACATGAGTTTCAGTATGAAGACTTGGAATTGATACCAGTTTATGCTTTATTGTTGGTATTATTGATCAGACTTGTGATTGAGGGGGGGATTGTTAGCCTATGGCTTACCTTTACTAATCACTAAGTCTAAATTGTCACCTATATTTGTATTATTCATTTAGGATATTAGTAATATATCCTCAAGTGATGACTAATGAGTTAGTTAAGATTGCCTAGCCTAGTCATCATGCATGATTTTAAGATCTAGAGAAAATCTCTCTATGAGGTGGCATCACCCATTGTACTATAAATATGTAACATTGGTGTGAATACTAAAGTGTTGGCTAGTGAGCCTTTTCTGCCATGTTCTTGTTCTTGTTTATGTTTTATCAATGAGAAATGCTATTATGCACATACCAGAACTCATTTATATATAACAACAAAACTTGAGGGAGTTATAAGGAAGTAGAAAACTCTTCAAATGACTCCTTGAACACCACATAAACCTTCCATGAGTCGACACAACCAGAAGAGTCCATTTGACAAGGAAAACTAAGTCTGACATCTAATTGTTTGACGAAATTTCCCAAAGAAGATATGCATATTTCTTCATCAATTTAATTGGGAATCTTACAGGGAGTTACAAATGGGAACCGGAGAGACTCTTGGGTGGTTACATTCTCCCTATGGAATTTACAAATGATATCTAACTAAGTTTATTATTCATTTTGTTTGTTGGGTCGTTTTCAAAATTTATTGGGTTGTTCTAGGGGTTTCTGGCTCTTTTTTGATTAACGAAATCATTTTGGATTATTCTCCTCTATCTCAGCTTTCCATTGAGATATTTCTGGCTTGATTTTGTTTCCTGTAGCTTGAGATATAATTGTTTGAAGTCTGCATAGTGGATTTTTCATTCGAATTCAGGTTCCCTCTATGTTTTGAATTTTCAGACATTTTCTGCTCAACATCAACCAACACTTATTATCCCAACCTATTCTTCTCTCCTCCATCTTTCCATCGATCCCTGCAGGGCCTAATTTCGTTACTCGTAGCTCCAGATATCACTGTTTGAAGTCTGCATAGTCCATTTCCCCCCCAAATTCATGGTATGTTGTTCTATGCAATTTCTTGGATTTTCTATAGCTTTTATGACCTCAAGAACTCCGCCATTACATTACTCTACTCGACACCTTTCCAATGAGGTATCATGGGAACAATTCCGACACTTGTAGCCCAAGATATGGCCATTTAAAAAATGTTGTCTGAATGGTATTTTGATAGAGTTGGCCGGGTTGGGAAAATTGGTTAGGTTGGAGGATCGGATCGGCATCGAGAAAGTTGATCGGATGGGAAAATATGATCGACGTCAGGAGATTTGATCAGGTCGACGAAGATGATCGACATCGGGATAATTGATCGGGTCGATGAAGATGATCGGTGTTAGGAAAGTTTATTAGGTCGGAGGATCTGATCAACATAGGGAAAGTTGATCGGGTTGGTGAAGATGATCGACGTCGGGAGAGTTGATTGGGTCGGTGAAGATGATTGACATTCAAAAAATGGATTGACATGATCTGTATCATTTTGGAAATGATGAATTCTGACGACAAAGAGGGTTCCAATATTGAATGTGGGCCCGACAGGACAGGTGGCAAGTGCCATGTCAACATCCATGTTAGTGCCACGTCATACGGCACCAATGATAGGGGGGCATGTGGCAGTGATGAAATTTGGCTTATGAAACTTTGGGAGGCCATAAATTTTGATTCGAAACTCAGATTTAAGTATGGTTACAGTTGTTGGAAAACTACAGACTAGCAGAATCCAACTATGAGGTTTAGTTAGATTAAATAATAGAAGAAAATAGAGGGAAAAATCAATAAATAAAGGGAAGGATGAAAGGGGAATAAGATAAAAAGATTCTCTCACATACATCTCAGGGCTGGAAAAGTCGTGAATAAAAGATATCATGCTAATCTGTTCCTGTAACCATAGAAGGAGACATAATCAATTATGCGATTAAGAGGACATCTTCCAACATTATATTTCCATGCCTTTAAGAAAACTCATGAACAAGTCTATATTTTGAAGAACATGAAGAGGATAGTTTTATCGAAGGCAATCATCTATGATCTTGATTAAATAACTATCGTGATAAATGTATGTATCTAATCTCCAACACATAGAAATGATTAGTGACCTTATGTATCGATTTAAGAGTTTTCCAATATATGAGAGTATAAAGATGAAGACGTTAAACACCATATGCTAGCAAGCTTCAAATAAGTCATCTAGGGAAATGATTAATAACCTACATTGGACTCATTCAAGACATGTACTAGATCATCAAACCTTACAGCCATATAAAATCATTAAACAATTGGAAAATTGTATAAGGTAGGAAGAAAATGTGTCAACCACTCATACGAATGTCAACGAAACATCATAGGTAAAATAAGAATCATGAAGACGTTTGAAACCATAATATCTAAAGAGATAATAAACCTCCATCAAAGAAATCATTAGTGAAGACCAAACCTCAACTTCCTCAAAGTAGGTAAATAAATAGCATTAGGCTCAAGCGGTAGAAGATTAGGCAATAAGATTGAAATTTTAGAAGGGGGGATGCTTTGCTTTAGCTTGTAAAAGAAAAAGTAAAGGGGGATTTGTTGTGGCCACAACATATGGTGACATACTGGAAGAACCAATTATCTCTGTCAATAGAAGTTTAGGGCTCATATTCCATATCTGAATTTTAAAGATAAGCTCAACAACACTGCAGACAATTTTCCAATAGTCATGGGTAGCATAATGACACCAAAATTCTAAAAGATATAACCCAACATTTCTAGTACTTGAAATCTAATACACCCTTTTCAAAGAGCCAATTAATGAGATAAATTATTTTATTGGATGCACACTTAAGATTGGTTTTGGTTTGACCATGAGTTTTCACTTTCATAACAAACATACATCTACGTAACTATGTTTCTCCTCTATCTTTTCCTGGCATTGCTTCGTTGTCAGCGGGCGTCCATAGCCCTGATGAATTTTCCTCGGTACCATACAAGCATAGCCCCACTTCCAGGAGGCGTCCATAGCCTCAACGGGTTCACTTGTACTTTCCACACTATTAATAGTGTTTTCAACTTCCTTTTCATTTCAAAAAATGCTCACCTATTTTAGATTTAGATATAGATATGTTATACACATAGGGTGTGAAGGAAGTGGGGTGATACAAGAGTTGTTTTGATTTGATGAGTATCTTTTTTGCATTTTAGTTTAACCCACAGGTCTCCAAAAAACCATCATAGTATTGGCCATTTTAATAATGTGAAGTGGATGGAGCTCAAAGAAAAGAGTGGATAGACACCTTCCTATACTTGTGGATTATCATGGTATGCTCAATTGGAATATGTGTTCCATCACAACTATCGGTCCATACCTACAACTGAGAACTTCATAAATGTTCATTCAAATAGAGAACCCAATGCATCTTATGACTTATAAAAACTTTCTTTAGTATGTGACCATAATTGGACCAACCCCTCATTCAAATTTAAAGAGTAATCCTCAAGGCAGACTAAGAGTCAAACTAGCTCAGAGAAATGATATCATTCAAATCGACAGATGGAAACAATATGTACAAGTAGTAGGCTAGCGCTAAAACTAGGTTGAATTGATGAAAAAGAAAATTAAACTAAAAGGAATCTGAATCTATGGTGTCAGTCATCAAAATGATGAAAATTGGATGAAAAATAAGAATAGAACCCAACAACAAGTAATATATTTGGTGGTAGCAATATAAAAGTGTTTTCAGTGAAACCTCGAGGAGGAAGTCAAGGGAAGAAACTAATCAAGACATGTGAATCATTCAATATCAAACCCAACAGAAAAATTCCCAAAGTTGAGATCTGAAATGAAGGACAAAGAAGATTACAAAAAATGAGGTGTAAAAGATTTGCAACACAATTCTCCAATCCAACTATCACATACAAGTTATTTCATTTAGTCCAACAATACAAGTTTCCAGGAATCAAGAAACATGGGTTAATGTAGATTCTCAATAAAAATAGATTTAAAAAAACCAATTACAAGGAACATTCCACAAATCTACAAGCTCTTAAAATTTCATGACACGAACAATTCATTTGCATATTTGAAAATAATTAATTTTCAACAAAAAATACATTTCATATTTCTCACCAAAGTGCCACATAAAAAATAAACATTAATACCAAAGATTCATTCTGATAATGCAATTTTATAAGGCAAAGAGGGAAAATCGACAGTTATGGAGGCTATCAAAAGAATCATTAGAATGACCCCAAACCTCTACTAGATCATAAATTAAAATTGGAATATATAAATGAGACAAAGGCTATTTCTGATCAGCTAATAAGTTGGTGACAATCTTGATTTATCAATCCAAAAAAAATGTTTCAAATGAATCTGAGCATTGAAGTTTAGAAAAACACTTCCCTATGTTGCCTTCATTCCAAGAGAAAATTTCAGAGTTGCTGGTTGCACAAGCCATTTTCTCAACCTGCATGCAAAAAGAACATTGTGATCAACTCTTAGGAAGTTTGGGAAGAAATCCTCCTCTTGAATGAATGACTTATTAAAATGAAATTAAACTAAATTGGAAAGTAAAGATCAAAATTAAAATCAATTCTAGGAAAAACATGCTAACCTAAAGTAAACTTAATCTAAGTTGGTTGTCATAAAATTCATGCAAATGTCAATGTTGTCATAAAGTATTCATTTGTTGTTCATTTAGTCAACTATCACAACCTTTGATCCAGGTGGATATCGGTGGCCACCCACCTTTTCCGACTGGCTCAAAACAATTTTCTGGTACATTTGACAATTTACTATTTTTAGCAGTTTTTAACTTCCGGGGCCATTTTGAGGGCTCAAATGAAGGTTTTTTGAGATTGAGGTTCTCAATGATATTTGAAGGAATAATTGATCCCCCAAAATGAATCTCTTCGATGATACCTTTCCAACGAGCTATCATATGCCTAAAACAAAGATCGTATGAAAAAGTTATGACCCATGAAGTTAATGTACTAACTTACCCAAATGGGGCCCACATGACTTTTGACGCTTCATCTACTAGGGTTAGGTTTTTGGATGTCTAGGGTTTTTGGCATTCCCGTTTATTGTAAAAAGGCCTTCAAAGCCTCATTGTAACCATCTTCTTGCGAATGCAAGTAACCGTCACATCTCTTCTCAGAGATAAGCTGCCACCATTCTAGCGAGTCTTTCACTCTATATTTTTACAGTCTCTGTATATTTCTTTCATTAACAGAAATAATGTATTACTGTATATCTATGTTTATGGTTGCATATCTGATACATTTCTATTATATTATTGAATATCTGTGATATCTCTATGCATTTCTTTATTATATCTCTGCTCGCATTTCGTGCCGAAAATAATCCAGATCAGTGGTATCAGAGCAAGCTGTTCTCGATCATTTTTTCAGTGCATGTCCGCGACAAGGTTGGAGTATAGAAAGTTGGGTCTCGAGCTTGTCTCTCTTGAGGAAAATTTCTCTCGCACACCCAAGAAACTCTCAATGGCGGAAGAAATAAAAATGAAAGAGCAGACGATTATATCAGTCTGTTGCTTGAGCAAGCTCTCACGCGACAGAGGGACGAAATGATGGAGATTTTTTCCCACATCCTTCAATGCATGTCGATAGCAACAGGGGCATCTTCATCAAGTGACCACTTTGGAGGCACCTCGCCTTTCAAGGTACAATTTAATTTTGATATTCCTATATTTGAAGGATAGATAAATGCATAAGCCCTAGACAAATGCTTAAATCTGCTAGAAGGTTATTTCTCTGTTCACACATTTTTCAACAAAGAAAAGATCACCTTTACACTCCTTAAAGCTCTCCCCCATGTCAAACATTGGTGAGAAAATTATTGGGAGTAGAGTTCCACAGAGGAGTCTGAAATATATGGGGCCGATCCCACTTGGTATTTTTTTGTGGATGCGGTAAAGGAGCAATATTACCATGTTGGCAACTATGAGGACCATTACATGAGATGGACCACACTGCGGTAAGAGAGGGGTCAAGTAGTTCCAGAGTTCACCAATACCGTCCATACCTTGCGCACCAAGCTGGGTATCAAAGACTCCAAATGACATTTGGTTCTGAAATACCGTGGGGCTCTACACAGATACATCCAAATTGAAATGGATTTTCTGGACATCTCATCACCCGGTGCTGCCTATCGATATGCTGTTAAAATCGAGTAGAAATTTAAGCACTAGAACAAATGGGAGTTCGGGTCTGTAAATATGCAACAACCAAAGTATGAAAAAGATAACCCTAACAAACAGTCTCTCGAAAACCAGTCCCAGACATAGGAAAAGAAGGGTCACGGGAAGGCAAAGAAGGACACTGAAAAATGGTGCGATTTCCACAAAAGCCCCTGGCACAACATCAATGAATGTCTCTCAAAATAGTCATTGGTGGCCGATATCAAAGACAAGGAGCTGAACCCTGATTCAGAATCTGATTTTGAAAATACTGGTAAATGATAGATCATTGATGTAGACCCCACTGCTATTGTCACTGTTATCACTCCAAGAAACCCTTTGTGGTTGCAGACCAAAGGTGCTTGGTAACTTAAGAAAATAATGTTTTTGTATTTTGTGAATGTGGATCAATGGGACAACTCAATACAACTTATGGCATTCAAACATGAAAATGATAAACAAATAGACAGTGCTCTCAAAGATTGATTAAACAGTAAGATAACTTTAAGTGGATGAAGAAAAGATTGCTCATAAACCAGTGCAAAGCAGGGCTTAATAAACAACTAAAGAGACTGATAATAATGTCATGAACCAAACAATAGGATAACATCTATTCAAGGTTGGACGACAATATATCAGTGAAGAAGAAGTATGGAAAACTGCCACCAAAATGGAAAGAAACCTGTGATCTGTATTAGCAAAATGAAAAGTCTAAGTACAAAGAGAATTACTGTATCCAGAATCGAACCCTTAGAAATCCAAATGTCTTTGGCTTTATAGCCTCTTACAATCAGTTTCAGATCCTAAAACAATGGATCTGATATTCTAAAAATAGAAAGTCAAAACTAATTCACAAAAGATAAGGAGAGATCCTCAAGATGAGGTCAACCTCTATCTTTTGGTCTTCA
>JASDQU011177382.1:26510-40662 GCA_032191745.1 Picea mariana
ATCATCTTGGACTTGAACATTTAAGTGGGGTAAAAGGAGGTTGCCCCCTCGAAGAGGCTTATTATCTAAAATTATCTATTTTTCAAGGCGTTGAGTACTTTTTATGAGGTTTTTCTATGCTATATTGATGTTTGGTTCTTAACAGCTTCCCCATCTAAGGATGTCCTCTCCTTGCATAATAGGAATTTTCCGATTGTTGGACATTTTGTGCCAAGGTTGGAGGTTCACCTGTGCTTCGACGTGAAGGTATTCTCTGTCGGTTTTCCAGCATATCCATGTGGTGCTTGTGTAGTCATCCTTCCAAAAGTCTACCACTTTGGTCAGTCCTGCATGTCTTGTAGGGGGGAAGAAGGTAGCCTCCCAATCCTCTTGTGCTAAAAATGGTATTTGTTTCCAGGAATCATTCCAGAAGAGGGTTGTTTGACTATTTTGTATTTCCCAGAAGGCATGGTTGGCGATCAGGTGGTGATTCTGCCTAGATGCTAGCCAAATCAAGGAGCCCATGGTGCCTTTTTTTTATAGTGAATGAGGTTCCTTTCTATTGTATTAGGAGTATATTTATGATGCCAGAGCCTGGCTCAAAGGTCTTGAGGTATTTTCAACCATCTCCACCAGATCTTGGCACTAAGTACCTTGTTCAGAATAAAGGGATTTATGATTCCTAGGCCTCCTTGTATTTTAGGTTGACATAGCTTCTCCCAACTGATTAGAGTGATTTTATTCCCTATTTTAAGTCCCTTCCAGAGGAAGTTTATTTGCAAGGCTTTGATTGCACTAAGGATGTTGTTAGGGGCCGTGAGAGTTGTGAAGGTATAGACTTGCAGAGCTTGCAGAACCGATTTGAGGAGGATGAGGTGACTAGGGATGTTGAGAGCACAATAGGTCTAGGAGGAGAGTTTTTTTACAAAGGAGGTAAGGAGGCCTTCCAAAGAGCTATTTCGGAGGGATTTTTCAAGGAGGGGGATGACAAGATATTTGGATGGAAGGGAGATTCACGTGAAACCCAGAATGTCTGAAATGTGGAGTTGAACTGGTAGAGTAGTATTAAAAAATAATATACGAGACTTGTCCTTGTTTATATCCATCCCCAAGGATTCAAAGAAGGTATTGATGGTTGAGAGAATGGTAAGGGCCTCTTGGAATATTGGGGGCCCCATCATCAGAGTGTCATCCACAAATTGGTTTTGAGATATTGGGGGGTTGATACCATGCACAGGTATCCCTTTCAGCATTCTATTTTCCACCCCAGCCTAAATTGAATGGCCTAGTGCTTCTACTAGGATGATGAAAAGGAAAGGAGAGAGGCGGTCCCCCTATTGGATTCCTCTGTGGGGGTGAAGGGGCAAGAAGAAATGTCGTTGATAAGGATTGAGAAGAAGTTTGTGGAGGTGAGGTTCAGAATCCAAGCAACTAGGAGGGGTCAAAACCAAATGTGAGGAGAATAGCTCACATATAGTCCCAGCTTAACTCATCAAAAGATTTGGAAAGGTCAAGTTTTAAGAGCATACTTGGAGTACGGGTATTCTAAAGATAGTGTAAGACCTCATGGGTGAGGATGAAACTATCCAATATTTTTCTGTCTTCCACATACCCTGATTGTTCCAGCGAGATGATGAAAGGTAGGAGGGGATTAAGTCATCTAGCAATCACTTTGGTCAAGAGCGTCTAGATGACGTTGCAAAGGGTTGTCGACCAAAACTTCTTAGGATGGTTCACTCGCTCTTCATTAGGGATGAGAGTAAGGAAAGTAAAATTAAGGGATGGAAGGACATGTCCAAAGATTCTAGAGTCTTCAATGATTTCACAAAATTCCTCTCTGAGAATGGGCCAACAATGATGAAAGAAATTAGAAGTGAAGCCATCGGGTCCAGGGGATTTTCCTTTCGGGGTGTCTTGAAGAGCCTAATCCACTTCCTCAAGAATGATAGGTCAAAGTAAAGCCACATTTTGATAGTCAAAAATTAAGGAGGGTATGTTCTACGTGATCTGTGCTATAGCTTGAGATCTGTCCCTCTGGGGCTCCGTCGGGAGGTTTTGATAATAGTTAACCATCTCTTCTTCCAGATACTCATGAGTGTGTCTAGTTTTCCCATCCTTTGAAGTGAGTTGAGTGATATGATTCGTGTGCCTTCTTTGGATGTTGGACCTGTGGAAAAACATGGTGTTTCGGTCTCCCTCTTTGAGCCATTGGAATTTTTGCCTCCACAAGATTTCTTCTTGAACTTTTATTTCCTCCAGCTTTCATCTGAGTGCTTCTTCCTGTTGTTTGAGGGGTTCAATTAAGCCCATGTTATGGATTTGACTTTGAATGTTTCTCATTTTTTCTTTTAGCTTCCTTTGTGATTCAAATATATTGCCAAAAGTTTACTTGTTCCAAGTTTTGATTTTTTGCTTGAATTTCTTGAGTTTCTGATGAAGCTGGTACATCTTGGAACCAGTGGAAACCACAACCTCCTCCCACCAAATGTGAGCATTCTGCTAGAAGTCAGGGTGGTTTAGCTAGAACTACTCCAATCTGAAGGGTTTTCTTCCTAGGGTTTTCGGGACATCCATCTAGACTTGTATAGGAAAATGATCAGATCTGTGGAAATCCAGGATCCTGGCTTACAAAGTTGTGCCCTCCAGCATGAGCAAGTACGAAAGGAGGAAATGATCCAATATGTAGGATATTTGGTGAGATCATGTTCTGCAGTTTGTCTAGGTGAAGGTTCTGTTGGCATTGTCTGGATCTACAAGGCCAAGTTTGTCGATTTGGTGTTGAAATTTGACCGAATCCCCTTGGAGTCGTCTAGTGCCTACTTTTTTTTCATCTAGGTTATAGATCATGTTGAAGTCGCCTCCCAGGATCCATATGTTCCATGCTATTATAGTGGCTTGATGTTCCAAGCTGCGAAGGAAGGCCTATTTGTCCCTTGAGTTGGCTGGTCAATATACATTAGTTAGGTAACCTGGCTTGTTGGAGCCAATGAGTTGATAAGCCATCGTAATGGACCATTTGGTTGTAAAAACATTGTCCAGAGTGATCGAGGTTGGATTCCAAAAGAGAGATAACACCCTGATGCTCCCATGGGTGTACGTGCCTCTCCCCTACTTCCAATAACTAGGAAGTATCTTTTCCATCTCTTCTATGTTGCATTTTGTTTCCTGAAGTAGTAGTATATATGGTTTTTCTGCGATGAACATATCTCATAGTAGTCTTTGTTTACTATGACCATTGAGTCCCCTTATATTTTAGGATATGATCTTCATGATGAAGGGTGGGTGGATGAGGTGGGAAAATATCATATATGAGATGTATCTGACCTGATTTGACCATGAAGTGTCCTATCTCCTGGATGATCTTTTCGGTGGATTTTTGCCCTGGTTTCTTTTCATCTTTCGGAGGTTTGCACTATTATTTTGGTGTATTTTCGTGGATTCCTAGGCTTGCATTAGATCTGGTAGTGGATCCTGCGGATGAGTTGAGGAAAATTTTGTGCACTATTCTCAGTTGATCAGGTGGGATGGTGAAGAGTTTATGATTTCTATAGGCATGCTCTAGGTGCCTGAGGTCTACTCCTGCTAGATATTGGTCATCCAGTTCCATATCCACATCTCCATATTTTGCCTCTATGGGTTCCAAACCTGTAGTCATAGAGATGGTTATGGCGATAGGTTGGGAGTGCACTTGAGTTTCCTTCGTTGTCCCTTTCACAGGGTTAGGGGGTTTTTTCTCTCGGGTGAGGATTGCGATGCTCCCAAGCCTACTGGTTTTTTCTACAGTATCCCGTATTGGTTTCTCGTGGTTGATTCTTTGACAGTTTGGGAAACTGGTCACTTTCCTCCTTGTTTTCGCTTTCCAGTTGTTGGTATGAATCCCTCTTTGTATTTGTTTGATTCTTGGTTTCCCTCCTTGCTGGGTGTGTTGAGAGGACAGTCCCTGAAGAGATGCTCGTGCTCATGGAACTTTCGGCATATGAACACAATGTGTTCATAATCAATGGTTTGCATCCAGTCCTCATCCTGTTACTCCAGAACGATAGATCCTAGTAGCATCTTTGTAATGTTTAGATAGACACATATTCATGCATAGGAGGTATACCTTTGTTGCTTGGTGGCTTATAAGGATTTGACATACACTCCTATTGTGTTTCCTATGCCTGCTAGGACCTCTTCCTGCCAAAAATCTTGCGGAAAGGAGTATAAACTCATCTAGACTAGGCATGGGCGAAGTCCTCTAGTTCAGGGCTGAAATGTTTTCATCCAAAATCTCATAAAAAGACTCGCTAAGTTGAAGAAATATGGTCCACGATCAAACATCAGATTTTGATCTTCTAGGTTATGTAGGATTATGGTAAAGAAACTCTTGGAGCCCAGATGTAGATCGAAGTGGCCTTTAATCTTCCACCACTCATATATCCATTTTACCAGTTCTTTCTCTGATGTCCAGAGTCCTAAAATGTTTCCGATTAGGGTGTAGTCTCCCATGTACTGCTTATGTTCCTCAATCTGGGGTGTGCTTACAATGTATTTTGGGGCTTGTGTTACTTGCGGGATGCATTTCCCTAGTACCCAAGGTCGATTATTGCTTGTAGATAGTGTGGAGGGTATGGCGTTCCTTGAATCTATGTCAATATATCGATATTTGAATGTCCCCTAAAAAATGAGTTGTGAACGAAGGTCTGCGGGGGGTTCGAAAGTTGGGTGCTTGGAGCCGCCTCCGTTGCTTCCTTGGGATATTGCGGCACTGTAGGAAGGGCCTCACAACCCTCCATCACTCAGGATAATTATGCCCCTATAGGGTGGTGAGGTGCACCAGAGCAGAAGTTACCCTAACCCTAGCCACTCAAGAAAAAATGATTTTTTTTACCTACAACTCAATTAGTAAATTAGTAAGGGGGGAAGTGATTAAAACTTGTAAGGGATTATCGGGACACCTAGGAGCGATTCTAGGAGTTCTTTTAGGTGGTGAGGAAAATTTGAGTAATTAATTAATCAAAGAAATTAATTTAGGGTACAATGGAGGGGATGGGTGACACATGTATGAGGAGGATTTTATGAATTAAATTGTTGATAAATAAATTAAATGGGAAATTGGGAAAGTAAAGGAATTTGAAATTCTATATAATGGAGGGAGGAGAAGGATGATGGATCTCTTCTATTATGTGTGATGTTATGTTGCATAATTTTAGACTTGACTGACTTAGCTTGTGGGAGTTGGGATACCTAGTTCGGTGAGGAGTGGTAGTTCGGCCTTGTGAGGAGAGATGGGAGCTAGCTGATTCTTTGGTTAGTGTGTGTGGCCCCATTGTGGATTGGCAGAATAAGGGGGAAGAAGAGTACCCCTAGCATTGGTTGGGAGGTACCGATTAAGTCTCATTGGTCATCAATGGGGATCTCCATGGATCACGCGGGATAACAACTCAGAACGGGCGACTTGGGCTACGGTACACTTCCTTTATTTTTGCATGGAAAATTATTAGTATACTTTGTGCTTTTAGTTCTATATATTTATTTGGGTAAATAAAATGATTGACCTAGAATTTTAATTGATAATTGAATCTCCCCCATAGCCTTAAGCTCACTGTCAATTGATTCCCTTGGCTTTCAATCCCTGCATGTCATGACTGTCCTATGGTTTTATTGATTTTGTGACGAGTTTTCACTTCTTACTTCTCCCTCGTCCCTAGCTCATCATTCCTCATCTGGGTAGTTGGCTAGAAGCTAGATCGACACTCATCACTTCGATGTTAATATACCTATAGATCCTAATTCCCTACCTTTCTATGCGATGATGATGAGCAACGGATGTTTCTATCCAGTCGTCTACCCATATTGATTATTCTTGGTTGATTGATGGTCATTGCACCTTCTGATGTTTCATTACCTCTATGTACCATTTATCCTTCCCCTGCAAACCAATTCATATCGTCTGTGTTCGATCTCTATGTTTTCTTGGGATCTTCATTTTGATATATCACCCTGCATTCTAAATGATCTTGGCAAGTGATCATTGTGTTTACTTTATCTCTTTGTTTCCACCCACTTTTACCTAGTTTTCAACCCACTCTCCTGGACATCTTGCATACCTCGATTGTATTAAAAATTGTGCAACCACTCCCTCTTATACTCTATTATATCGATACGTAACCACTACGAATTCTGTGGCTCCCCATAGGCATTCAATCACAAATTTTTCCTTTGCAATCTAATACATTCGATGGCAAATTTTACCCTACAAATTTACCCTTGGTTTATAAATTTATAGACTATGATTTCACCCTTCTATTGCACAACGATTTTGTGATTCTATTTCACAGCTATTTTATCCTTCCATTGCACAACTATTTAGTCCTCCCTTGCATGGAAATATCATGGCACACAATGAACTAATATTTTTCTCAGCAAAATATTTATTGTTTTCATTTGGTTAGACAACAATTATAATTGTATAGATAAAGAATTTAATTAGACAACAATTAGATTTGTATAGACAATGTTTCCATTGATATGACAACATTATATATATAGTTTAATTCCTAGCAAAATTCCTTTAGAGTTGTTAATCCTTTTAAGAAAGTGATATCCTGATGGAGATATTTACATTTAAACCTTTGTTAATTTCTTCTTATATTATTATTACATTTTTATGGGACAATGATACACTATGTTTTCGTATAGCATATTATTTTGTATATATATTGGATGGACAATAATTTATTACACAATCTTCACACCACCATCTTCATGGAACACACACAACCTTCACACCACGATTTCATGGCACTCTACATAGTATTGCAACCACGATCCCTTGGAAAATTACACAGGGTTACCCCACGACTTTTTGGGTGAACTCACCCAACCTTCATGACTTCATTGTTAATATGAGCATGACTGCATTTTAAAATGTTGTGTAAGGATGAATTTTTAATTAGCGAATTTAATATTCTTCTGAATCCATTTAATCCTTTTAATTATGCATTTTTATATGCTTATTTAACACATGTTTTAATCCTTTAGAAATTAGCGAATTTAAATTTAGAAACTGGCAAATTTGAATTTTAATCGTTTCGGAATTGGCATTTTAATTCTCTGATATAGTCATGGAATATGGCATTTTAATGCTCTAAATTTTAATTGAATTTTAATCATTTAGAAACTGGCATTTTAATGCTCTGATATAGTCATTGAATCTGTGTTTTAATGCTCTTAATTGAATTGAATTTTAATCCTTTAGAAACTGGTGTTTTAATGCTCTGATATAGTCATTGAATCTGGTGTTTTAATGCTTTGAATTTTAATTGAATTTTAATACTTTAGAAACTGGCGTTTTAATGATCTGATATAGTTGTTGAATCTACAAGATGCAGGTTAAATTCTTGCAAGAAAACAACATAGCTCTAGGCTATGAAAACAGTTAGAATCGGTGCATTTGACTAAGGACATAATATAGTAAGCATTTAAAAATGGTGACAGATTATTGTAATAAATTGGAAAAGGTTTTAAATCTTTATAAGTTATTTTCTTGCTGAAAATATGAATTGTAGGAAAGTCAAAATATCAAACATGGCAGTGAAGCTAAGAACTTTAAAGTCAAATTTTAATGTTAAAGTATTTTCAACCTTCTTTAGATATCACAATTTTATATTAATACTGGAATATCTAAAGTCAACTTAGGCACTGAATGTTAACTAGCTTGGGTATCAGACCGAATAAGAAATATTAGATTATGAAAATAATAAAAATTTCAATATAAGTGTAAATTACGAAGATTTTTACATACCTAATTTGTGTAGTTTAGTTATGTTCATCTCTTAGCATGTTCTTTTTAAGGGATGTAAAAAATATAAATGGATCTCATAGGAATTATTGTAAAAGGATTGCAAAAGCATCAAATCCTATCGATTGGGGTCCCGGTTTAAGCTTGGTTCACTCCCAAGGGAGATGCACTTATGATTTCCAAGGAAGCAAGTTCAACTTCGTGGATGGATAGTTTAGGAATGTTATATTTGCCAAGTTTTTTCATGCATCGATTGGGGCTTCGATTAGTCTTCTTGTGATTCAACAATGCATTCGATCTCCTAGCGCATTAGTTTTCTTGAGTCATTGATCAATATAGGATTATGTTTCTCCAGGGTGATCGTCACACCTATCGCCTGGGGACAACATGATCCCTGATGAGGGGATCATGGTGCATCTTATTGGATAGAGGCGAACGATAAATTGACCAAAGTTTTTGCTTCCCGTGTGAGTGTTGTTGATCATTGTAATTTGTTGTTAGTGCTTGAGTTGTAACACCTTCATGTATTGGGTTCACATGCCTTGAGGTTCTAGTCATTGGTCATCAAGACTGTTGTGTCGGGAGGGTGGATGTTTTCCCTTATCTTGTGGTCATGATTGCATCGGGTGGGTAGTCATTTCTTATGGTTTTTCTATGAATGTTTCACCTAGCTACTCTTGTGCCAGTGCATGGAGTCATAGTCATATATTTCCTATCGGCGAGCGTGGTGCTCATTATCTGGTATGTTGTCTATATTCAATCATTGTGGTCATCCTGTTTAAATAAAATAAAATAAAAAAATTTCATAGTTTCTTCTTCACTGATAGTCGTAACGATATAGGGTTGTCACATATGGTATCAGAGCGGGTTCAACCCTATGACTTTGGATCACCAGGATTTCCACTGCATTAAATCTTTGAGTTCTAACCTACCACTAGTTAAAACTTGAATATATCTAGGTTGTGATCTCGATTAGAGGATGCAACATAGGTTTTGATGTGGTGTCATGGAAGGAGGTGTGATGCCTCCTCAAGGGACCACACCCTCGGAGTCTAATCCCATGGGGGAGAAAAATCCCTTGGGTTGGATTCAGTTGTTGTAAGGGATGATGATCGTCTGACTATGGTACTTCCAGTAATGGTCAGAGGCCTTCAATCACCTTTTGTATTAATATGAGGCCGGGGTGCCCGTACCCCTGAGGGTCCACAACACACCCACTGAGTACTGTTAGTCTTCACTGCAAACTCGAGAAGGTCAAATTTCTTGATTTCTTTGGTTAACCGGATAGTGCAGTTGCCGAGGCATGGTTGGAGAATAAGTCAAGTTTCTTGCACTTTGTGACTATACCTCTAACATGAAGGTTCACAATGTGGTCTTTCAAATGAAGGGGAGCACTCTTCTATGGTGGAAGACACTCCTGCCACTTTTAAACTTGGTCATCAAAGACATGTCATGGGAACTATTCGAGGAATAGTTCCATGAGAGGTATCTTCTGAGGAATTTGTTGGGCTTCAACTCAACGAGTTCAACACCTTACAATAGGGAAATCATATGGTGCCTGAGTATTCTCCACACCCCTATCGAGAAACACAAGGTCAACAAGTTTGTGTTGGCCTTAGCATTGGAATTCAGCTTCTACTTCAGGTACAAGGATTACTGAACCAAAGAAGTATGTTGGAATGTGCGGAGCCACATTTCTAGTGCCACTGTTGAGTGAATAGGACTAGAGCATATGTATCATTTAGACCCACTACCATGGGAAATTGGGCAATGCCCATCGGATTCATGCAATGATGAATAACCACCAAGCAGAGCACTAGTCGATTGTTCTTGAGATGTTAGGTACTTTCGTTGAACAGAAACTTAGTGATTTGGTAGATCTCAGTGCTACCGAGAATTTCATTTTTGGTGCAGTGCTAAAAAGGATTAAGGTAAAAGCAGTCGAATAGGAAGAGTTTATATTTGTAGAGATGGCTTTGGGAGCCAAACAGAAGGTTGGAGGAAAGGTTATAGGCTGTACCCTTAACATGGGAAAGTTTGTCACTAGGGCCGCATTGTATGTCATGATCTTAGGATCTTATGATGTCATAATTGGTATGGACTGGTTGGAATCGAATGAGGTGATACTCAACTGTAAGATGAGAATGTGGAGTTTGGTCGATGATGAGGGACAAAGACACATGATTGTAGGTCAGAACCAAGGATTTTGCCTAAGGTTCATCTCTTTCTTGCAGCTATGGAAGAGCATGTGCAAGGGGTGTAAGGTTCATGTGATCCTTGCCTTAAACGAAAAGGGAGTATTGGAAGGTCTAGATCACCTTCTGGTGGTGAGAGAGTTTGTTTACATCTTCCTAGAGGAGTTACCTGGGATGGCACCGGAGAGGGAATTAGAGTTTTCCATAGAAATAAAATCGGGGACTAAACCAATAGTGAGAATGAATTATCATATGTCGACCCTGAAGTTATAGGAGTTGACAATGAAACTGAAGGAGTTTCTCTACCTAGGACTTATACATCTGAGTGTGTCATCATGGGGTGTGATTCTTATGTTGATACAAAATAAGGATGGGTCATGGAGACTATGCAGTGACTAACATCAATTGAACAAGTAAGCAATCAAGAATCAATATCCACTGCCAAGGATTGATGAATTGTTCGATCAGATGAAGGTTGCGATGGTGTTTTCCAAGATCGACTTTCCATCAAGATATCACCGATTACAGATCAAGGAGGATGTCATCCCTAAGACCGCCTTTAAGATTAGGTTTGGACATTATGAGTTTATTGTTTTACCATTGGGACTGACAAATTCCCCAGGGGTATTTATGAGTTTGATGAACGGGGTGTTGTGTGAGTACTTCGACAAGTTCGTCCAAGTATTTATTGATAATATTTTTATTTACTCTTGGATGAAAGAGGATCACGACGAGCGCTTGCACATGGTACTACATTTTCTGCAAGAGCACAAATTGTATGGGAATTTTTCCAAATGCTCATTTTATCACTAGAAGATTCATTACTTAGGGCATATCATCTCCAGCAAAGGTATCGTCAGGGATCCAACAGAGGTTGAGGTTATTATTGAATGGAATGCACCGAAGTATGTCTTGAAAGTGCATAGCTTCATGAGTTTAGTAGGATACTAATGAAGGTTCATTGAGGTATTTTCAAAGATAGAAAATCCGATCATGGAATTGTAGAAGAAGAACAAGAAGTTTTTTTGGATCGAGAAATGTGTGGAATCATTTTGGAGGCTCAACGATCTATTGAAAACAACACAGATACTAAAGGACCATTACATGGATGCAAACTTCTTGGTATTCATTGACACATCCAAGGAAGGCTTAGGCAGAGTCTTTATGCCAGATGGTTGAGTGATCACTTACTTCTCAAGGAAATTGAGAAGGCATGAGGAGAACTATGTGACGTGTGATTTGGAGTTGTTAGAAATTGTTTATGCCTTGAAGGTTGGAAGACACTACCTTGTTGGAAAAAAATTTGAACTAAAAAAATGGACCATTGTAGACTACAACACATATTTACACAAAAGTGACCTGAATGCACGACAACGGTGTTGGTCAAAACTGCTTAGCGAGTGCGATTTCGAGATTACTTACATAAAGGGACAATGAACCGAACAACATATGCATTGAGTTAGAGACATCACACCTTTTCATTGTTTCCTCTTCCAACAAATCTATGTGAAAAGATTCTAACTTTTAAGTGCGATGATGGCTCGTACAAGAGGTCAAGGATTTTATCGGACAAAAAAAATGATGGTACCAATATTTGAAGGATTTACGTTGGACGTTGAAGTACTACTGAGATAAAAAAAAACAATTGAATTTACATACCACTGACCGACGAGTTGAGGAGTTTGATCCTAAACAAGGTTCACAGAGCAGTGTACATGACTCACTCGGGAGACACGAAGATGAGGGAGGACCTTAAACACTTATTCTGATTGAAAGGAATTAAGGTAGACATAGTCAACTATGTGGTTAGATGTCTAGAATGTGAGCAGGTAAGGGCCGAACATAGATATCCAACAAGATTACTACATTTACACGCTATTCTGGAATCAAAATGGAAGGTTATTTCGATGGATTTTATTGTTGGACTACTACTGATGACAAGGAGACATGACTCGATTTTCATGGCAGTCGACACTCTGACGAAGAGTGTTAATTTAATCTTGTGTGTACGCCATATCAGGCACTTGACATAGTTAGAGTTTTCATCAATGAGATTGGGAGGTTGTATGGCATACCTAAGGGGATTATATCTGATCAAGGATCTGTGTTTACTAGACAATTTAGGACTAGTTCCCAAGAGGCCTTGGGAACCCAACTTAAATTTAGTACTGTGTATCACCCGAAGACTTACAGGTAGACCAGATGAACCAGACCTTGGAAGGCATGTTGTGCGTGTACACGATGGACCAACCAAAGCATTGGGAAGAATTCTTGCCACTAGTAGAATTCTCTTATAACAACAATTACCAAAGCACCATTAAGATGGCACCCTTCGAGTTTCTTTATGGCCAACCATGTCAGAAGCCTTTGAGTTGGGATCGGCTTAGGTTAGGATCCTAGTGGGACTGAGAATGATCCAAGAAATGGAAGATTAAATGAAAACTAAGACAAAGGATCAAAGAAGTGTAGAATTGACAGAAGAGTTATGTTGATGCATGTCGTGTCGATCATAGTTACGATGTGGTGATCGAGTACTCTTGTGGATGAGACCGCATAAGAGTTCGATCAAGTTGGAAAAAGGGGCTAAACTATCTCCTAGATTCGTGGTAACCTACAAGATTGTGCAAAGGAGAGGCCCGTGGCCTATTGATTATCCTTGTCGATTCTTGAGTCGTATGCACAATGTCTTTCAAATCTCTATTTGAGACATTATTATTAGTGATCCTACACATGTTTTCACTTGAGCACCTTGCAAGTGTCGGATGAGGGTGGGATCATGACTGATCCAATCTACATCCTAGATCATCATGTTCAATGTCTATGACGTCGATGAGTAGATCAGGTCAAGGTCCAGTGGGACCAGTAGAGTCCGCACTGGACAACCTGGGAGGATGCATATGATATGTAGTTTCCCTTTTTGTTTTATAGATAGACTTATGATACTATGATACACATTATTTCAACCCTTATATACTGTGAAACTTTGGGATGAAGTTTAGACCAAGAGGGGGTGTATGTAACATCCCGCTCTTGTGTGCACTGAGAAAACTTACTCTTTGAGGACACTTGCTCGCAAGTGATCCATATTATTATACTTTTTGGAATTTTAATTATGATTATGAGGCATTATGAATTGATGACATGTTATTTGGATTCATTGATATAGACAGGTGCTATTGAATCAATTTTCTTGAGTGTGCAGGATTTTGGACCTCGATGATGAAGAGGCATCAATGGAACCCCTTGGACTCTAAATTGAGTCAGGGAATGTACTATTGAGGTTTGATTGTTGTGTATATGACATTTGTGCATCTGATTCGATGATATGATTATGGATATATTTTTGACATAATTCGTTGATGATTCAGGATGACAATAGCTTGCCGACCAAACTCACATGTGGATTAGAGGGGTCACACATGAATACCAGAGATGTTGAGGGAGAGGTGTGGATAGCATCCCTGCCACAACCTACTAGCACTCAAACCATGGTTCAAACTATAAGTTAAATATTACCTAGTTCAAGAAGACCCACGATGTCGTCAAGGTCTACTGCGATAGTTGCTCAAGATGGTTCTAAGGGGTGCACAATAAGGCATGGGATTTATTCCTTAGAGGCCCTTATTCTCCCACAACATCACCTGGCAAAGTATTCACTCTAGAGGTTTTTGATGTCTACCAAGTTAGTCAAGAGGTTAGTGGCACCCTTGCAGCACGTAGTGCGTCCTGAAGGGCACGTCGCACATGAAAAAATGGAAAGAGGTGAGTGGCACCCTTGGAGAACTTAGTGCATTTTGAAGGGTGTGTCGCACAAGGGAAACAGATTGAGTGGAGTGGAACCCTTGGAGCACCTAGTGCATCCTAAAGGGCACATCGCATTGATAATTAATAAATGGATAAACCTAGATGGCCTTAGGATGAATAACGTGATAAGAAAGATTTAAAACAATTCCCTTAATAAATTGTCGCCCAGCCTAGGAAAATAATGTTTAGGTCTAAGTGATACTTATGATAAAATAATTTTTATCTATTTATATAAAAATTAAAAATAAAAATAAATCATTAATAGTAATAATCATCATTAATCATGTGACGAGAAGGGGGTAAGTAATTCATTTAATTTATAAAAATATTTCGGGGGATAAAATTTAAAAAGGGGAAAAAGGAGAAATAATTGTTTTGTCACTTATGTTAA
>JASDQU011177386.1:7216-23550 GCA_032191745.1 Picea mariana
TAAACCAGTTCTTGCTTATCAGTGTGTGGTGAGCAAAGATGATAGAGATGCCCTGAGTTTCTTGATCAAAGCTATGGAGCAAGACCAGAATGGAACCAATGTGGCCCTTTTATTATTTTTGTATCACAGCTTGCAATGTAAATTATTTCTAAGGAAATTTTAGTTACAATAATGGACCATGAGTGGGGAACTAGGGAGGATGACTTCACCGAGAATCCAATGACTGTGACTCCACACTTAATGTAAACCTGGAAACCAATGTTGATTGATGAGTTTCCCATTTCTTTTTTGTGATGGATGGATTGGATATTTTTCATATGACAATGTGAGGATATTAAACAAGATTCTGATGAAATACTAGAGGACATAGTTAGAAACGAGGAGAAGCTTACAAGTGGACAGTTTCAAAGCTACACATTCAATGCATATGATATAAATCAGATTATTATGAAACTTAAGTCATCTTATCTTGCAACTACAGATGTTTGGGCATATATGGACATTTGATAAGGATGCAAAAGTGACAATGTTAGGTTTGGTACCAAGTTTGGCACAACCTTGTAAACATATTGATTGTGTTGTTGGTCATAACTAGTCAAGTATTCAATTCTTACTTTTAAATCCAAGGCATCAAATGTCGTTGAATATCAATCACTAATGGGAAGAGCCTTTTAACAATCCAGGGAAGAGGTCTGAGCCTAAAAGATAGAAATTCTCTTGACCAATCCAAATGCAGAGTCTGGCTTTTGAAACCTTGGACAATGTCAATATTAAATGTTCAGACCTGAAACATACAAAGTTGTACTACAATCTGAGATGAATAGAATTCGACAAGATTCTTAGGTGCACAGAAATAAGATTCATTCAAAGATTAAAGACTAGCTAACTCAGCTTCCAGAACACTCCAAAAGAAGCTGAAGTGTCAAGATGAAAACAAGAGATATGGCAGATAGTCAACAGTTAAAGGATATTTCCAGAAATCTATGGAAAGATCACTATGGAATCTTCTACAGAATGTGTTGCAAATTCCTGTTCTGGAGGTTTCAAAGGATCAATGGTTTCCAAGTGTCAATATGGATCTTTTGCAGTTGCTAGAATATTAGTTATGAGATGGAGGGCCATCTATCAAAGGGAGAAATGCTAAAAAGGGACAATTCATCAACATAAAGAAATGTTAGGGCCATGGCCAACATTACCCTAGTTTTTATCATTTTAGTTATTTTCCGTTATCGACATGTTGCCTCTCCATTTTGAGGGCACAAGAATCCTATGATAGGGTTTCTATTCGAATGATAGCACTGTCAGTGACAGTGGAATATATAAAAATACTATTGTAAGTCTGATAGGAGGTTGGAATGAGCTAAGTGGGAGGGGTATTTCAACCAAGAGGAATTCAGAAGTGGTTATCATTGTGTACTTTTCTTTCTCTATATTTTTCAGATCTATGATTCCCATCAATAAAGATCAGATTTTCTTTTTCATTTTAGTTTTTACTAATATTAATGAGTGACTGATTTAATCTTCTTCTTATTCATACAATGATTGAATGAGGTATTTGTTCTTTGCATTGGTGATGTAGAATTTTTAAATACACAAAATTTCACTGTGAGTTGACTGTCATAAGTACTGGAAGTATCTAGGACAGTTTCAGATCACATTTTTCCTTTTTCTCATTCATTTATCAAGCCTATTGTTTGATATGAAGTTGCTAAGGCCACTTTTGTTGAAGGATATAGCTGGGAATGTGTACGATAGATGAATTTGATTGTTCTTATGGTAAAATCCCTATGACTTTAAAGCTTATCTTTCAAGATTAAAATTTGAATTCTTTGTATGTTACCAAGCTCATTTTATTTACAGTTTAGGGTGACTCTTGTAATGATAACAAGACCTTATTCCTTTCCACTTGTCCACCCCTAGGGGGAATGACATGATGCCCTAGTAATTTTGTTCCCATACGGTTTGAGTTGCCACTAGGTGGGTTCATGAAAGGCCATAGTCTGTTCCCACCATACTTAATACTTTTCATCTTTTTCCCTCTCATCCATCCCATACATTGGTTCAGGAATTGGGTTTTCCATGTTAGTAAAGGGTTGTACCTTACCTTTTGGGAAGAGGGGGCTAAAGGCCCATAGGGTAAAAGTAGATGGAAAAAGATAAAATCCAAAAGAATAAAACCTGTAGATTCTTAGCCCAGGGATCCCTGAGAAATCAATAAAATGATTCTCAACAAGAAATAGAGGGGCCCATAAAATAATAAAATCAGGACCTAGTTGGAGGATAGGGGGTATCATCATGAGTCATCCTATTAGGTCCATGGGAATGTAGCGTTATGGAACTACCATTCATCTGGTCACCATGCTAGGTTAGTGGCTCTTGGTGGCATATCCAAGAGAAAGGGGGTCTCATCACAAGCCAGCCTTCTCATCTCCATGAAATGCTCGTGGGTAACATTGTCACCACTTGTCACCACGCCAGGGCAATGTCCCCTAACTAGTCTCTTGAAATAAAAAGAAATAAGTTAAAAGATAAAAGGAATTGAATGGGCTTGGAAACATTTTCATCCATGACAAGGCACAACTCATCCTCTTCAGAGGCACCCACAGGTAAGTCATACATTCCCCTATCGTCCCTACACCCATTGCTCAGACATCCCTTACCACCTCATCCACTTACATGGCCTGGATTTGTCTTCACTTAGAAACATCCCATGTCCAATGAGAATTATCCCAATAAGACCTCTTGACGTCCTCTCCAAACCTGTCTTGTATAATAGCATAACTTCTTTGAGCACTTGTCTGGGAAAAAGGGGTTTTATGCACATGTTTAAATAACTTGATTATTAGATGTGATTGAAATTGCTATGATCCATGTAAATTATGAGCCCATAGAGGGCATACTTGTTGTTGTTGCAGGGTCACACCCGATGGATAGGTACACATGGATAGATGATTAAATAGGACCTCCATAGGGATAAAATCCCACCAGATGGATGTTGAGACCCCAAATTGGGGTAGAGACAGATCAAAGGTTTGCACCAGAGAGATAGAAGGACGTTCCACTAGAGACAACTTGTCAGGCCTGGAACTAGGGGGGGTTTTCCCTTCTCACTATGATTTAGGCCTTGGAAGGCCCATGATGTCACCTCTGTGACCCTTGACGTCACCCAACGTTTTGGACACTGCCAAGTGGCACATGTGGTTTGATCCAGAGGCCTTGGGAGGCCTAATGTTTTTATCCTGGAGGCCAACGTTGCACTGAAAATGCCTAACGTCACCCTAAAGGGGCATGACATCACCTTTTCTTCTTGATTTAGGGTTTTAATTTTTCATTTAATGCAAAAACTGGATATTAGATGTAACTGACCATGTCAGCCTTTTTGACCTAATTTTGGTCATTCTAACTGTATAAATAAAGGATTTTCTCTTATATTTTTTCATCATCTTTCACTCACATAAGTGTGAGGTCTGAAATTTGCACACTATTTGGGGTTACATGATTGAAATTTAGTGTGCACTTCTTAAAGGAGGCTTGTTTTGGACTATTTTGACAATTTTCTTGGTGGAAGTGTTCAACTAGAGTATTTTCTAGATGATTCTTGGTGAATGTAAGTAAGATTTATGCAATTCTTCTTCATTGAATGGTTATAGTTATGTTTATCTTGGATTTACATTAAGATGATGAAATTGCTAGCTTAAAACCCTAGGAGGCTAAGCACATGTTATTTTCCTTGCCTTAATAGCTTTCACCTACTAGATTTTGCTAAGAAGCCAATTTTCTTGAAGCTTTTTCTAAGGGCCTTGCCAATGAAACACCCTAGCCCATTTTACTTCATACAAGTCGTCATTTACTTCATCCTTGAGCTAAAGAAGGAGGAAAACTACTAGGGCCTAGGGTTACCTACTTCCTAGTATATATTTTCCACCTAGGGTTTGGTAGTTGAAGCGTTGGGTTACCAACACTTCAACTATTGATTGCTCTTGTCTTTAGTTCTCTTACTATCACGTTTTCCTTCAAGATTTTCTGCTACCTAAAAGACTTCATTTTCCCTAAAGGAACTAATCTAAAACTTGTTATTGAGTGATTGACAAAAACCATTATCAAAACCTATACCATAAGCTCTGTACTAACTACCCCTAACTCTAGAATAGTCTAATATACTAACTTAGTTTATGTTGTTACAAAATAAGCTACATCCATCTACTGTAGCACTAAAAGAATCTAAAATAAATTGAAAAAGTTGATTAATGCACTGCTTTACTTGCTTCTAACAAATGCTAGTATTTTGATGTTAAATGAGTAATTATTCTTGGTCATTTTGAAGCCATTCTAAGGCACTTATAACAAAGATATTGTCTTATAAATATTGTTGCTACAAATTTATGTTTTCTTCACTATATATCATCCATTGATTTTATTGATATAGTATGTGGTTTTATGAAGTACTAACAACAAGTTTTACTTGCGAAATATATATTTTCTTGTTGATTTGTTCTGGGAAGGTACATCTTGATACTTCACTACTTCATTGGTTAAAACCCCAGGAATTTATGATCAATGTGACTTGAGAGAGGGGACATTTCATAGACATCTTGAAATTTCCTTCTCAAAACCGCCAGGTCACCGGGGACGTCTCCCCTGGGCCATCAACCCTAAATAGAAAGAGGCATCCTATTGAAGTGACAGTGATAAGATAACCTTTGTTACACCAATTTGCCTTTCCATTAACCTTCCCTTTGATCAAAGTAAAAATTGTGCCATAAAATGGATTAAAGAAGAGTCGAGGGGGCTACTTTTCTCAGTTAATCCAGACAATATCAAAAATAATAAATACAGTCTCGTCGGATGTTTCTTTCAAATTTTAAAGCAAGCTTGAAATACAACAAAGCACGCTTATTTGGGAGTCCCAAGGGTAAGGCCAAGAATGATGGTGCATCAAATGGATGAGGGTTAATATCGTAATCATGATAGGACAAACTAGGACTCCCAAGCCTATAGTCATTATAGACAACATGGACACCAAAATGCATGAAGGATCTACCTAGGGAATCCATGTACAGGTAGGCTCTACCACCAAATTAGGACACTTCTAGAGCAACAATCAAGGTTCCGTGTCGCACTTTGGTGGGATCGATCCTATGGAAAAGTGGAAAAGAAAATGAGATGCAGAAAGTGGATCTGAAATACTAACTTATATGCAAAAAGTTGAGAAAATGACTTTTACCAAAGGATACCAAAAAGTGACCCATCCTCGAAAAAGTTATTTAATTTTTAATTGTTTTTATATATATCATTTGTATATGTGTACATAGTACTAACTCTTGTGTATCTGCAATGTACAGATGTTGGACCTGTGTGCCCAGTGGAATTCATGAGGACTCGACGACGTCCTCTACGAGAGGAAGGAACAACAGCAGCCGACAGACTAGCAGCTACAGGGGGACCTCCATCCAGAGAGGCTGAGAGAGTTTTGAGATGAGTAGAGTGCAACCTCACTATGCTCACTCGCACTGTACCCATGGCTGAGATCAAGGATCTCTTGCCTGCTATGCAACCCCATGTAGTAGGGGTGCCATAGAAATAGGTCCAACTATTTTGGCATTTGGCCAACTTCATTGTGCATTATGGTAGGGCCAATAGGCCTTGTGCTTAGATAGGATGGACCTTTTATGTGTCGAGGGAACTTTTTGTACATGCATTTTTGAGGGCATAATCCCAACGATGTATATTGAAAACTATTTTTGAGGTGTTCTCTCCCACCTATGTACTCATGACACTTTTTGATATATATATATACATCTTTTCTCTTATGGATTACATATTTTACAAATGTATGTACATGTGTATGTGTGTGCTTTCCTTTTTATGTGTGTGCAACATGCCAATATAATATTTGATTAGCTAGAGTATCTATCATATGATTAAATATCCTAGGAACATGGATATACATAATGTAATTGAAGTAACGTTCTAAGAGACATACCCTAAGGAATCGTCGGTGCAGAGTGGGATCATAAACGCGTTAAACCCAATTTAACTGGGACACAACCAACTGAGCATCTAGGTAGACCTGGAGGTGAGAAATGCCATGTGACAAAGCGTCGCGAAGCAATTCTAGCATTGCATTGTATTCGTCAACATTTTTTGTAGCGTCACCTAGATAAATACACCTCTATCCGTGAACCCAAAATACACCTCCGATTCACTTGAAATCTGCCACAGTGAAAAAGAAGACATAATAACTACACGTCCACAAAACAAAAAAGACAAAAAATGTATAAGAAGCTATACATATGTACAAGAAGTCACCTAGTTGACCAAATTAAGAGTAATACTTATTGAGGTAGATCCCATTTCGAGGCTTTGCCAAGGCATTTCCTTCAAAATCAACTAGATAGTAAGAACCCTTCTTCAATACCTCTTTCACAATGAACGGTCTGAACCACATGGGTTTGAACTTGCCTTCCCCCAGAGGATCTTTGTATTGATCATATACCAAGACAAGATTGCCTTCAGAGAAAATCCTAGGATGAATGGACTGATCATACTGACACTTGACTCATTTCTTATGAGCCTCATTGGCTGAGGTTGCATCACGATGCCGCTCATCGAGTTTCTCAAGATATAGTAGGCGTTCCTCAAGAGGTGACGTGTCCAGAAATAATTCCACTTCCAAATTTAAAGAAGGAATCTGACACTCAATAGGTAAGACAACTTCCATCTCGTATACGAGTTGAAAAGGTGAAAAATCGATGGCAACCTTCACAGATGTTCGGTAGGCCCACAATGTTGAATACATCATCAAATTCCAATTTGAATTGGAAGAATTGATCGTCCGCTGAAGAATAGTCTTGAGAGACTTATTCATAGCTTCAACCTGACCATTCGCTTGCGGGTAATAAGGCGATGAATTTTCTTGTTTAAACCCAAGGTTTGGTGTTAACTCAGACATCATTTTGTTTTCAAAGTGACTTCCATGGTCAGTGACAATCTCCTTTGGGATTCCGAACCTTTCTGCTATTTGATTAAAAATGAAAAGAGTCGTTGTTTTGCCATCATTGTTGAAAGTTGACATAGCTTCAACCCACTTGGTGAAGTTGTCTACTACTACGATGATGTAACGATGCCCCCTAGAATAATCTGGGTGACATGTAGTAAATTCAATTCCCCACTTGGTGAAATTACCAACAACAATGATAGGAAACATAGGAGTAGGATGTTCCCGCATCTTTCGACAGAATATTTGGCACGGGTGGCACTTCTTGACCACCTCAACACAATCCTTGATTAATGAGGGCCATAAATAACATGCACGTAGAATATTTTGGGATGTTTCCAACCCATCAAAATGACCTCCACATGCTCCAGTGTGACAGTCATTTAAAACTAGCTCTTATTCTTCATGGATAAGACATCGATGAAGAATGCAATCTACACCTCAACGATACAAAGTGTCATCGAGTATGAGATAGTTTCGGGCCTGATGTTGAATTCGTTGACGCTTGTCACAAGAAGAAAAAGTGGGGCACTTCAAAGTATGGAGATAGACTAGTATATATCCATACAAGGGGTCTGAAGATGCAATTAGAAAAATATCTCCCTCGATAGGCAATTCTTCGAGCACGATATCACTAGACTCGACTAGAATTTCTGAAATATGTTTGACAAAGACCAATGAATTTTCGGATTTCGCTGAAACAAAATCCAAGTCAAATTATTGGAGGATTACAATCCATCTATTGATATTTCCACCAATTACCCATCATGTTAACACATATTGAAAAGGATTCACAATGGCAATGACAGTGGTCTTGCGAAGAAAAATGTAGTGACAGAACCGTTGGACAACATGAACTGCTGCCAAATCCTCGGCTAAGGTAATATAGTTGAGTTTCGACCCATCCAAGCCTCAGATAAAGTAATATATAACTTGCTCTTCAAGAACGTCATCTTCTTGAACCAAGACCATGCCGAGGGTCGTTTCCACAACGACCAAATACAATAAAAAATCTCTGTTATAATTGGGAGGTCGGAGTAGAGGGGAAGACGTCAAGGCATGTTTCAACGCTTCAAAGGAGCTTTGAGAAGCTTCATCCCAATAGAATGGGACTCCCTTTTTCAAGAGACACATAAACCCTTTAGTGAACTCGGTGTAATTCATGACAAAACACTGAAGAAAAATAGCTTTCCCATGTAAATTCTGAAGCTGGGGTATCGTGCACAAGGGAGGCAATTGAACTATTGCCTCAACCATGAGAGGATCGACCATGATCCCTGTTGTCAAAAAAATAAAACCTAAGGGATGACCTGACTTCATGTAGAAAATTCACTTGTTAGGATTCAAGCAAATCTGATAGTAGCGACATCTCTCAAATATTATTTGAAGGTGAGCGAGATGATTAGATCTCTTGCGAGAGAATGATTCTATATCATCGAGATACACCTCGACTATCTGTCTAAGTTCATGAAAAGAAAACGACATGGCCCGTTGAAAGGTAGCTCCAACGTTATTTAAGCCAAAAGGCATCTTACTATACGTGAATGTTCCCCAAGGACAAATAAAAGTCTTTTTATGCTGGTCCTCAGGTTTGATCTGAATTTGATTGTATCCTAAGAAACCATCCATGAAAGAAAATACCTTGCAGCCTAGCATTCATCAACAATTTGATCGATGAATGGGGTGGGAAAGTTGTCTTTCGGAAAATCCTTATTCAAATCAAAGAATTCCATGCATGCGCGAATCGTACCTTGTTTCTTGTTAACCGGAACTGGGTTTGACACCCATTCTGTCAATTGTATGGGGTAGATAAAAACTTCTTTGAGAAGTTTTTCTACTTTTGCCTTAATTGTTGCCGCTTTTTGAGGATTTACCAGATAAAGCTTCTATTGGACGGGTTTGGCATCAGGATAAGTTTTAATTTCATGCTCAAGAATTCATGGTGAATGCCTAGAATTTCCTCGTAAGACCAGGCAAAGATGTAACAAAACTCCTTGAATAACTCAGTGTAAGTTAAAATATCCTCGGGGGAGCAATCTTCTCTGACGAAAACGTTCTCCACAATGAGAGGGGTTTTGGAGATATCTATGGGAATCGTTCTAGCGATGCTTGCCATGTTACCCTCAGCATAAACTCTGTGCATAGCCAGAGGATTGATAGAACAAGAAATATCCCCGTTCACAGTCAAAATGATTTCTCCCACCTCTATTCTCCTTAACTCAGGAAGAAAGTAATATCTATGATGTAGATCATCCTAGGGTCTATCATGACTAGTCATTACCTCGAGAATCACCTTGTCAAAGGGAAAGACCAGTTCTAAAGTATATTGAGTGGTAAGAGAAACTTGAGCCCAAATAGCCTCGAGAATTAGATCTAACAACTATGCATGAGTTAGATCGAGGTTGGTCGAGGTTTGCTGGACAATGGTGTACGCAACCTCAGCTGCGGACAAGGGAATGGCCATGCAAGGATTCCCCATCCCTTCCATCGAGACCTATGAGGAAGGTAGAGTCCACAAATTGTTAAATTAGCTCATCCAAAATGACGACACTTGTAGAATTGCAGTCCTAGGATGGTCGGGAACAACCGATATAAGCTTGACATCGCTAGAAGGCGGCCGGTAATCAAAAGTTTGAATCAATGATAGAAACAAACCAACACCTAAGTTGACAATGTCGGGATGCATATTATCAATCATCGAGACCGTGGAATCCCTCAATGAAGGGTCGGGACGGGAGAAGGAAAACTAGTCAATGGTCACAATCTGACCCTCGTGCAGAAAACACAAGACCCAAAAAACCGTAGCAACCACTGCATGCATCGCATAATTCCAACTCCTTTCTACCAACAGGTTGTAGTCAAGAGGTGCATCGACTACTTCAACTTCGACACACACAGTTTTTCCTCCCAACTGCATGGGGAAAGAGGGAATGATCCCATGTGGTATGAATGACCCACCGTCAAACACCGTAAGTAATGTAGGTGACGGAGACAAACCAGGTTGGCCAATTCCCTTCCAACATTCCAACAACATCACACAAGTCGAGGCACCCTCATCAACCACTATACAGAAAAATTTTTGAGTAAAATATTTTGTGGTGTAATCCACTACTATCTGAACACAACATGGTAAAGAAGATGAGGTTTTAAGTCGGTTGGATAAAAAATGATCGCTCCTGGGTTACAAGTCTCTGTTGATCCCAAGGTGGATAACGAAGATTTTCTCTATGAAGGGAAACTCTAGAGGACTTACAAAGAAGACATCGTGCAAGGGGTCTGTGCCAAATATTCTACAACGGAGTAGTTTTGGGTGGCCCTCGCATTTGGATTATGAGAATCCTTATTGAATGCACCTTTTGGGATGCGAGTCATCATTTCACCCGCTGCCTTCTCAATCTAGAGATGAGTTGGTGGGTTCTTGGCTTCTTTTCCATTTTTGACAGATTCTAACATTCCGTAATATTGAGCTCTGGTCACTATATTATCCTTGGAATTCATCATGTAAATATTAGCATTTGGGTTAGTAGGCACGGGGGGTCCCTAACTACCCTCTGTTGCGCTCGTGGATGCTGAAGCCTGAGACATTTTTTTCCCTTGTGGAAAAGGGTTCTTAAACACAACAAGTTGTTGCTACGCCAATAGCTTATGTGCTTCTGCAAGACAAGGGCACAGATGAGTCAAGTGGTCTTCCGTGCAAAGGTTACACAGATACTTTGACTTCTTCTTCTCCATTTTTCCCCTACAAACATTATTGGTAGCCTTTTTACCCCCCTTACCCTTCTTATTCCATTGTTTCTTATTTCCCTCAGGTTGTTGGTTGGCCTTAGGGTTCGTCTACTACACACTGTGTATGTTTGACATCTGGTTCGGGGGAACAACCAAACTCAGAGTTTGGTTGGCCACAAACTGTTGTATCGACAATTGTTGCAATTGATTTGACAAAGTTTTGTGGAATTTCCTTGTGCTAAGCCCACAATACCATCGGCATGGGGTCCAGACTTTTTCTTGGCCTTATCAAGAATAGACCATGGTGCATCTAGAAAAATATCATAGAGAATGTCAAACTGAGAGTAGATTTGTTCAAACTGTTGCACTCTAATAATCCCCTCCTCTTTTGAAAAAAATCTGGAAGTTGCAACGTCCTTGGATATGCAGGGCACCAAAGACTTCAGGAACCACTCAAGCAAGAAAACATGAGGGACCTGGACCTTTATTAATCTATTTAGACGTCGCCATTCTCCAATATGATAAGAGATGTGGTCGGCCTTGGTTTGCTCAAATTTGGCCAGCAATTCAGTGGCGGCATCGTATCTCACAGGTAACTAGAAATGGTTCAAAAATACCATCACCAAGTCGTTGAAGTAAGAATATCTTGAGCGATTGAGGTCAATATACCATTTTGCAGCACCCCCTATAAGAGTGTGTTGAAAAAGGTGCAACTCAAAAAAGTCATCCTTTAGTGAGTTTGACAAGCACCATAAATGGAAAGTCATCACATGATCACCTGGATCTTCACCAGGCTTTCCTTCAAATTTCAGAATATCTGAGGGAAACTTAGTTGGCATGGGGGCCAACGCGGATCATGACAAATTGGGTCATTTAGTAATCTCGACAAGTCTGGAATATGTAGCATTGCCAAAAATGATAGTCTTGGTTGTGAGCTATTTATAGGAAAAGAGGGTCCTGGAATTTGACTGGCACCTGGTTTTAAAGAAAATTTTGATGGCTAGCTAGGGTTCTGGTAGAAACCATGGCCTTGACCAACGTAAGGTAACTAGGTCTTTTGGGGTGTCATCGACTAACTGTCGAAATTGGATGACATAGCTTGTGCGGGGATTGTTCCCTGCATTATGTTCTAAGGACCATGGAAGGCGATTCCCCTGGTCGATCCAACGGGCATGGGTACGAAGCCTTTCCCGTGGTTCCATTGAGTGTGGAAGGGGTTTCCCCTAACTGGAATTGCTTGTGAGGGAACCGATCCCTTCAAAAGATTCCAAAGACCATGTGTGGAGAAAGATCTAGTCATCATTCCCTGTGAAGGAATAGTACCTTGCACCAAGTTTTGTTGACCAAAACTAGGGTTTCCCCCAGTTGAGGTAGCAACAAAAGAGAAAGAATTGTTTCCAAATGTGTTGAACAAATAGAACAACATTGATCCCATCAATGTTGTATAAGATGAAGGGCCTAAACTGCCTCCACCATATAAGCTATAATTAACATTTAGCTGGATTGGCCAGTGAAAAGAACCACTGAGTGAAGGGGACGGAGGAGGTATATGACCCCCACTGTAATGGATAGCATTAAAAGGGACTGAAATGCCATTGGTTGACCCTTTCATGAGAGCGTTTGAGCTCCCTGCCCCCATGGATGATTTTAGGGGATAAATTTCGCTCATGGGCTAATTTTCCATGGTTTTTCCAAAAACAAGATTCACTATTTTAAAAATGATTCGCCCAAATTCTATAGGATAAAATTATTTTACCTTAAAAATTGCCAAAATTTTATAAAAACTATATAGAATCCTTAGAAATTTGAATATTTTTACAAAAATATCGCCAAACATTTATAGTTGGCATATGAAGGATTAGTAAGATTCGCCAAGGTTTCTACATTTTAAAATAAATTTCCATCCTTAAAATCATCCCTGCCTGCCCCCAGACCCATGGTCTATAAGGTAGAGTAGGTAAGAACTGAGGTCGAATCAAATTCGGGCATCCAATATGAGAAGGTAGGGCCCGTCGCACTCTGAGTAAACAGAGCAGTGGTCGAATTCGATACCGGTATCGAACCATTGCTCGAATTCGAGGGAGTCGAGACCACTATGGTCCTGAATAGAAAAAGTGGGAGAGGAGGTAGGATGCCTCCTGAAGTAGTAGTTGTAACGGGAGTATGAGGACTCCCAGACGAAGTAGCAACATTTGCTTCCATTGTCGCTTGTAAGACTAGTTGATGCTCTAAAGGTGTTACCTTAGGAGGGACTACTTGAACTAATATTGGCGTCAACAAGTCAGTGATTGGAGGGTTAATTGGACTAAGAGCCTTTGTCCCAAGGTCAGAGATGGTAGGTTCCTCCAGATTCAAAAAGTATCCTCACATAGCCAGCTTGGGAACAACTTCTTGTGGCCCGATCACTTCAAACGACCCTTCTTGATCAAGTCTTCACTGCAATGGTGGCAAGGGTGGCTCCAATGTAACCGACGATAGTCCCTAAATCCTTTGCAACCAATGAATATGTTGATCTTTCACTTTGCGAAATGATCAACCGACACAGTAAGGATTAACTAGCGTTTAAACACCAAGAACGCACTAAAAATGTTCCTAAAGGAAAAATCACACAGTCGACTATCTAGTAGGAAGGACAGTTACACCAATTAACACTAGAGAAACTAACCGATGTAAGTGCAACTCAAACACGGAAGCACCCTTTGGGTATACTCTGCGAAGAGTGATATGATGTCTACCCTAGGTAGTGTGGTATACCCCCTCAGTCACCCGTGTAAGTCCCTAAAATATGGCCAACTAAGTTTTAAGCTCGCAATCAGTCACCAGGCAGGTACAATCAACAGTCAGGCGGATTGTAATGAGCATAATAATAAGTCTAAAGCCTATCAAGGGTATAGAAAGAAAATGGTCCGGAAGACAATAGAGGATATCGAATGGATTCAAGGTCCATGAAGCTTTGTAGGAAAGTGCAGTCGATATTACTCCTGAGACAGACCCTCAATATGTGTTCCCCACTACATTCAATCCAACTTTAGAGGGGTTATCTTCGTTTCCTTTCCTCATGCGACCTCATGTTTATCCCTTGTGTTAGAGGGGGGTCCTGACTAACTTTTACGACACTGGACTCAAGCACTCCCTAAATCAGACTCCAATGTTTGATTTAACGGCCTTGAAGAGTTTCCTCTCCAAACCTAATTCAAGGCCCTAAAACCCTAAACTAGTTTGTGAACCCTACAAACAGAAAAGTCCAATATATTTTAGATTAAGCGTTATTTTTAAAGGCTTGATTTACTCACAAGGTACAGAAGTGAAATTAATGGTGTGATCAAGAGATGAATAATGGGGAGAAAATTAAAGCACTTGAAAGAAAAATTACTTCTAATTCAAAAGCAAAGCTTTGTAACTAACTCTTTGTAAACTCAACTTTTCTTAACTAACATTTCAAGATCTTGTAAAGAAAACCTAAAACTTGATTTCACTTGACTAAAAGCTACTTATGTTTCAAGCAATCAGGAGGAAATTGAAAATAAAGACTCCTTTTCCTTTTTGCAAATAACCACTTTAACTACTTTACCAAACTGAAAAGCAAGGAAATGGTTTTTTTTTTTTATGAAGTGCTTTAAAGAGAAAAACTGAAGTAAATCTTTTTCTTTTTTCAAAGAAAGTAAAAAGGATAAAAAGAAAACTGAAACAAGACTAGAAAATACCTTTAGTCTAGTGCATATCACAGGGATTCAATCAAGAAACCAAGAAAGCAAAAGTACAACTCAACAACTTGCTTAAAACCTATATAGGGTAAACACAAGTAGACTTGAGGAAAAAATTAAAATGAAACCTATATGCTAGCTTTTTCCACAAACAGAGACTCTGGACTGATCCAAGAAAGCTCTGAGAAGTGTGAACTTCAATCAGAAAAGAGGAAAAATCCCTCTTTTTCCAAAAACTTTCATGAAACAGAGACATGGGTTGTTTCATCAGCATCCTGCATATTTGCGCGGTTTTTTTTTTTCGGGGTCCAACTGTTAGTCGCTCTAGCGACCAACATTCCACGTTGGTCGTTATAGCGACTAACTTTCGTCACTAGAGAAACAAACCAGAAGTTAGTCACTATAGCGACTAAATTTAGTCGTTATAACGAACAACTATGGCACGTGTGAGAATCAAATGGTCATTGACTTATTGTTTGGTCAATTTGACCAAATTCGTTGGAAGACTGACTAAATCAATCCTATATATATCTCAGTTACGAAAAATTTTCTATAGTTGTGACAATCATTTTCTACAGTTACGAAAATCATTCGAGTGTTCTGATGTAATGGTGTTCTGGTTTTTTTATGAAATATTGATTTCAATTCTCTTTCCAGAAGATAAACATTGAATTGATCAGACTCTACATAGATGATATTTTGAAGGTCAATACTTAAAAATTTTCTGTGTGATTTAGTAATTTGGTGGTATTGAACTATTTTAGGGTTTATTTTCACTCCTTAAATCAAATTTTATGGTTTATTTTAACTCCTTAGAAAGATTTTATGGTTTGTCTCTCTAAACCTCAAAGGTCTTAGGCTTTATAGCCTTTACATCACAATTTCAAGGTCCTATAAAACTGGATCTGAAAATAACTAAAACTGAATATAATCAAAAAAGGATATGACAAGTAAGATCACTGAAGATCATGTAATTCGAGATCTCTGTTTAATAGTTGGGCGATTTCTGTCAAAAATAGAAATGCCATTTGGCTTCCTTCTTTCGCCATATGTCTTCAAAACTTAATGAGGAGGATGATTTAACTTATGATAATTATTATTTTTAATTTGATACCATTCCCACATGTTCTGGAACTCGAAAAACGCGATCTGGGCAGAAAGAATTAAATTACGGACTCTTCAACACATTCAACGGCTCATTGGTCTTTCATTTTTCCCTTTATCTGTCGAAAGTCAGAGCTTTCGGCGGCTCACTACACTGTCAAATTTTCCACTTAGCCGCCGAAAACCCTAAAATAAACTTAGGTTTAATTTAAGAAGAAAATCAATTTATACATTGAAATACCATCTTTAAGATCTTGTCTCTAAGCCTTTAAATCTGAAGAAATTGAAAATGATTCTTCTTGTTAATGCTCGTCTTATCATGTGATTTGGAAATAATTGGCAAGTTATTTTTGATCGCTATCATAGTGTACCGTTTATCATTACCATTCCAAGGAATTGCTTGCCAGCTTTGATTGGTTGTCTTAAAATTAATTTTATTTATATCATCATTTTTTATGAGAATTAAAGTTGCCTTTACGCTTCTTATGTCATCATTTATTTTTCTCCCCAAACTCTTTCTTGCACTTATATCAATTTTGTTCCTCAATTTTGACAACATAATAGTAGGTGGATCGCAACAAAGATATTATTAGAAGATTCATTTATGTTTGGATGCTTATGTGTAGGTCAATGTCTTGTTTTAGAACCAAGTGTCATTTATATTCCCAAATAGCCAGTGGTGTACGTTAGATATGAAATGCATTGGTTTCATGCTTTGTTCCTTATTTTTTCTAGCTGATTTTAGGTTTCATGCTTTGTCCCTTATTTTTTCTAAACATGCTGTATAATTTTCATTACAAATA
>JASDQU011177387.1:2352-25871 GCA_032191745.1 Picea mariana
AGAAAGGGAAAGTAGAGGGGTAAAAGAAAGGGGAATTTGGTTGTCAATTTGTATATCGAGAAACTTCGGGTGTTGTTTGTAGGTGGTAGAACAATGGAAGCACAATATTGAGCCTGCCTGGATGAGAACCCGTGATCGAAAAAGTGGCTGAGTATGGAATGGGGAAGTGGTTGGTTGGACTCGTGATATAAAAGCATCAGTGCAAATGTGAACGCGTGAATCTGCCAACCCACACAATTAGAAATTTTCTGAAAAATGACTAAGTAACCAAAAAGGGAAAGTAGAGGGGAAAAATAAAGGGGAGGGCAATTTTTGGAAGAGGGAATTGGTCTTAAAAAATCCCCATTGATGGTCTTAATAGTAACTATGAAGTGCATTAGACAGGTGAAAAAGATCTTTAATCAAGGAATAGAGAAAGTGAGTCATAGTTATACTTTACAAGATGTGTTTGCATAAGAGAAGCATCGAAAAGATACAAAAAAATCAATGGAGGGTTGTTCAAGTAAAATTATTGTACTGTCAAATTGACCGTAAGTATAACAACAACGAATTTGAATTTGAATTTTCTATGGTTGATATCATAGTCCCATTCAACTTCAGCTAGCATACGTTGGCACAGGGGCAGACCCGGGGTTCAATGCTACAACAACACATCAACAAAACCCTAACTACTGGTCCTTTCAGCAACACCTGTGAAGCAGATCAAGTCTCACCTGAGGTAGAGGCAGGGGTGGTTAAAGGACTCCAGTGTCTACAAGCTTAGCTGGGACACTGATCTATGATTGTAACACCTTAACCAAACACTTAGCAGTTATATTTCATCAATATTAAACCAGTATCTACTTCACAGATAAAACCCTAATTACAGAGCATCACAGTATTCAACCAGTTCTACTATATTCAAGCACTAAGCACATCCACATAGGTCATATCTAGCATTAACTCCTATTATTAAGCACATAGCATCAATAGATCTATCTATCATTCGTCTATATCAAAGCACTAAGAAAGTAAACACATAAACACATCAATACATCACACAAAGCATAGCAACACAACATGTACGTGGTTCACCGCCTACCTAGGGCTACGTCCACCAACTCTTCTTCTATTTATTATCTTCATTCAATCTTATTACAGGCACCAAGCATCAAAACCCTACTCTGCATAGGACAGGAGATTTACACACACTCCCCCAGATCCTCCTTCCCCGAGTAGATCTAGACACAGAGCCTTAAACGGTCTGCACACAAAGCACTTACAACCATTACTTGCACTCAACACAACTTACAACTGACTTACTTCCTTTGATCACATAGATCAAGATTTTTCACTTAGCACACTGGCCTCTTCTTACATCGCCTAGATACTTATTTATACATTACAAAATAGGCCTAAGCATGGGTAAACCATGGGTCGACATTCCCATACCCTTTACATAATCCAAAAACCCTAAAATCCCTAAAAAGGGGCCAAGATAGTGCGATATCTACTTCAACTTGCACTCCTCTTTCGAAAGTCCGTCGAAGTCCCAAAAATAGGTCAACCATGAACAAGGATCCTCAAAACTTGGTCAAGGGACAACAGGTCCCCAACACTCACATTTGACTCATCCCGAGTCATTCTGATCTGGGTAGCTCTACTTCAAAAGCCTTGAGCTTGGCTCGAGCTACTTCGACTTGTTGTTGTTCAATGGCCTCCTATTCAACGAACTCTTGGATGACTGCTTCGTTGATAGGTTCCTCTAGGAGTTGTTCAGCTACAGTGACAACTTGTTCCAGTTCTTCTCCTCGGCCTTTGATATCTGCGAATAGTTGGCAAGCCTCATCCTGTATAGGTTAGAGCCTCTGAGTCACTTCCATGACTCTGCTCTAAATGGTGTGGACATATTGTTGAGCAGTGCGCTGCTCTTGGGATCACTTCATCCTTTCAATAGCTGACAGGGGCTTCAACTGTGCTTGTATTGTGTCTACTTGTTGCTTCACCTCCTAGAGCTATGACTCCAGTGCCTTCAGTTATGGATTCTCAATGAGTTGCTCATAAGTCTGGGCATTGGGATCACTTAGTTTCTTTAATTTTATGGCAAGGGCATTTATTCTCTCAACTGTGCTCCAGGCAGTTGCTTCTCTTTGATCCCTCACATCCTGCGGGGTGTCGGGCACTGTGTGGAGCTCTAAGCCTGCTATTCTTTGTTGTAGTTGTTGGATAGCTTCTACGAGCTTCTCTACTTGATGTGAAACTCGTTCATATGCCTTTAGTTCTAATCCTATCAGAAAGTGAAGTGATTTGTTGACTTCCTCTTTCACTTTGAGTTTCTCTCCGAGTAACTATTATTTTTCTTCCTGAATGTGTTATTTCTCCTCTTCAAACTTTGTATGGAGAGAAACCTTCTCCTTCTTTGCAACTTGGTGTTGTTCTACGAGTACTTATTGCACTTCCTTCAAGGCCTGGGTGGCTTATTTTATTTCTTCCTATGCACGACGAAGGAGAGCTTCGGTCACATTAGCAATTCGACAGAGTTGGGATAGCTCATCTCCCAACTCTAGTTCTCCCGATGGAAGGGGCGCAGTGGACATTGCGTGACTGGACTAAAGGGCCTGCTATACCCCTTGTAGTTCGACCTCGATTCTGTTGTACATCTCCTCCTACTTGGCTTCTTGTTTCTACAATATTTCCTGCAAGGCATCATTTACAACTGCGATGATGAAGTCAAAGTCATCGATAATGAGAACAGTCTTCATATTGGTCAAGGTGGCTCTGGATTTATTTCGGGAAGAGGGTTTCGGGGGAGAAACATTCCTCTTCTTCAAGTGATCATCCTCATCTCTAGGTGGTGTTACTTCACCTTGCTTNCTACTCATCTTCTTTGCCATTTATCTCTTCTACTTTGTCATCAACCCCTCGGCCAGGTGATACTGAAGCATCCTTTTCTAAGGAGCTGCTAAAGTCTTGGATGTCTTCGGTCTTCTTCCTTCTACTGGTTCTGGGTGTGTCATGTTGTTTGTGAGTGGCCTCTAGGCTGTCCAGTTCGGGGTTAGACATATCTACAGGGTTAGCGGGGATAAGGAGGTCTGTTGACCAGTCCCTAGTTATCTCCTCGAGGTCCTCTTGCGTGAGCTTGTAGTATGACTGAAGCTCCTCCTTATGTTCATCTGCTCACATAGTAATATAGATGAAGTGTTGATCTGCACAGAACTTCATGAGGGGTCGAAACCACTGTAGGGTGTTCGACGTCATGCGAGGTTCAGCTTCGATATCCCTCTTCAACTGGAGGTAATATGTGTGAAAGACTGTGTTCGATTGCCACTATTTTCCCATATTGCTCGAGTACTAGAGCCTGGTGAAATTCACAGCAAGCGGCTCAAACGACTCAATGTCCAGGAAGGTCGCGCCTTCCGACATATCCCAAGAAACAAATGCGATGAGGATCAGGATCCAACTAAAGTGTAACTCATAGCCCTGATCCTGTTCTTCACGACAGTCTAATTCCAGCTGATTAACTAGGTACTTCACCCAGTTCATCTGTAGGCCTTCCACGCATTTCCCTGGGAGGTCAACGACAAAGCTTGTGACCTGTGTGGGTTTGTTCTTCCTTACTATATTTCCTGCAATTAATTGGAATGCTAGGCACACTGCGCCATTCTGGATGGAAGCTACCTTGTAGCCTCACGTCCCCTTCTCAACATTGTCATATGTATCCTTGATCTTTTGTGCTAATGCGTGATCTGTGGCTTTCCCTGGATACAAGTCCTACAGGTCAGTTCTTTGCATACTCAATCTGGTGATCCTATGGATCAGCATCAGATCAACTTTGATACGGTGATCGAGCCATAATTAGCCGCCATGGTAACATGAAAGTAGGAGCTTGACACAGGTGTTAACTTCATGGTGCCTTCCAAAGTGTGGGATTTTCATTACATTCAACACGGTGGACTGCGCGAGGTTCATCATCCATAGTTGGGGGATTATTTTCAAGTTCTTCCCCTTCGTCCTGGTCAAGTATTTATATGGGGAAAGCATATTATGGTTCTTACGATCTTCTAAGTTGAAGTCGCTAAAATTTAATGTGGCCATCTTTTCCAGTTATGCTCTAACTGTGCGTATCCCCTTCTGGAGGTACACAGTAACCATGGTGTAATCAAAATATCTTGGCACACTATCATGACTCACCACATCGGCTAGAGGCGGGATGTAATCGGGTAATATGGTCAGGATTAGCTTTGAATTTGCTAGGTCATCTCTGTGTTTGGTTCTCTTTTTCATTGTTGGTCGGGATGGTCCAGATCCGCGAGCAATCGATAGAGAGGCTTGAAGTCATCTCATCGATGAAACTTGTATACCCACAGATATTACTCTGTTAGACATTACTCTTTTAGTCATTAGGTCGATGAGTACCTCCTTCATAGACTCTTATACTGCGTTAAGTTCTTTGGACATACACGCTCGTGGTTGAATATCTAGGGTTTGAAGAGTAACTACTCAATGCAACGATATGGATGATGATGATCACTATGAAAAATCAACTAATTTGCGGGCTCAGATAATCACGGTTGGCAAAAATGTCCTCTGTGCAAGGCTCGACGGAATAAGTAGATAACTAGGCAACAAATCTCTCCAACAAGCGAGAAGCCTTCATTAATTTAGTTCAGTCCATTATGGCGCAGTCCCAACAGTCTGATGGCGAGATTTCTGACCATAAATTTCATTCTAACCGTTCGAGGTGTCAATCTAACGGTTATATTGTTCCTAATGGCTATATTGTTGCGCCATGGCGAAGTGCCATGTGACACTATTCTGATATCCTAGCGAAGTTCTAGTTTTGCAAATTTTCCTTCTGCGAAGTTCCCTCTGGAACCTTCTATAATTTTTTGATCTTGGCTCTCTTCTTACTGAGCTTTCTAGCCTTTCTCCCAGTGAGCTTTGTCTCAGTATTCCTCTTTCCATTCTTATTCTTATCTTCTTTTGGCATAGTAACTTCGCATTGTTGAGATTCTTTCCTAGGATTCAAGGGAAATACTTCTTCTCTATCTAGGGTAGGTCAATCAGTCTTCTACGAGTCTTCTTGTGTTCTTACAATTTCGACATCCAAGTCTCTGGTTTTAAATATCTTTGATTTGTTCTCATGTTCTTCAATCAAGTGTGTGATCCTCCTAGTCATGAAATCTTTCAACTCTTTCTTCTTCTGCTCTAAGACTTCTTCTTCTTTCTTTATGGCTTGATCCCTTTCAATCCAAGGTTTTCCTAGTAATATAGCAAATGGGGCGTTGTTCTCAATAATTTTAACAACTTCAAATTCTTCCTCTGTCTAAGTTCCATGGGAACTTATAGATATCTGGGTGAGATTTCTACATAGGTTTATCAACTTTCCTCTAAATAATCCTATTCCTCCCAATGAAGGAATCATAGCAGGATTTCCCAAAGTTTCCAAAGTTCTTTCTATCATAATATTCACCTCTGTTTCTTCATCCAGAACACAGTCAATGTCGAAGTCTCCTATTCTTGCTTCTATGCAATCTTTTTCTTTGAAGATCTCTAATAAGTTGATATGTCAGTGGTCATTCGGGGTTTCTTTCATTTGTAGCAATATAGTCTCTGATTCTTTCTGGGGTTCTACCATGGTCTTAGTTGCTTGACCTTTCTCATGGTCTTCTTGTCTCATATTCATTTTTTCAAGCTTAGCAATCATTCTAGGGAAATCTAAAACTTCATGGTCCATAGCTTTATAACAAAGACAACTAGGTCTTCTACCAGGACATTCCTTAGCCAGATGTCTTGTTCTTCTGCAACTGTAACAAAGGGTTAATCCTCGTTTTCTTTTAAATGATCCCCAACCTTTTCTATACTGCACACTAGGATCATAGTATCTAACCTAGAAAAAAGTCTTTCTAGGATTGTGAATTCATTGGTTAGTCCAAACATTCTTTCTATGCATAGGTATAACATATATTTCACTATTCTTGTCAGATCTACTTATATCAATTCTTCTTTCATCTAACTGTGCCCTACTCTTCAGGCTAGGACAAAATTTATCAAACATACCTAGATCCATACTTTTGAATTAAAAATTTCCACTAATATTACCTTTAACAAAGCACAGATCTTACATATATTACCTCTTTTCTTTCGGATCTGACTTCTCTTCTTAGCACAAAGCTTCAAAGATCGAGTAGAATACTATGCACTAGGGCAACGGATCTATGCATGGAGATTTCACAGTTTCAAGTCAGATCTTCGCACAAAGCCTTTTCCTCAGTTCCCAACAATCATAGTTTCACGTCCCGACAATGGAACCATTTGTTGGCACAGGGGTAGACCCAGGGTTCAACTCTACAACAACGCACCAAAAAAACCCTAACTGCCGTCCCTTTCAGCAACACCTACGAAGCATATGAAGTCTCACTCAAGGTAGAGGCAGGGGTGGTTGTAGGACTCCAATGTCTACAACCTTATCTGGAACACTGATCTGTGATTGTAACACCTTAACCGAGCACTTAGTAGTTATAATTCATCAATATTAAACTAGTATCTACTTCACAGATAAAACCCTAATTACAAAACATCACAATATTCAACCAGATCTACTATATTCAAGCACTAAGCACATCCACATAGGTCAGATCTAGCATTCATTCCTATTATTAAGAAAATAGCATCAATAGATCTATCTATCATTCGTCTATATCAAAGCACTAAGAAAGTAAATGCATAAACACATCAATACATCACACAAATCATAGCAACACAACATGTACGTGGTTCACCCCCTGCCTGGGGCTATGTCCACCAACTCTTATTCTATTTATTATCTTTAGTCAAGCTTCTTACAGACACCAAGCATCAAAACCCTACTCTGCATAGGACATGAGATCTATGCACACTTTGTCAGATCCTCCTTCCCCGAGTAGATCTAGGCACAGATCCTTAAACGGTCTACGCACAAATCACTTACAACCATTACTTTCACTCAACACAACTTACAACTGACTTACTTCCTTTGATTACATAGATCAAACTTTTGCACTTAACACACTAGCCTCTTCTTACATTGCCTAGCTACTTATTTATACATTACAAAATAGGTCTAAGCATGGGTAAACCCATGGGCCAACATTTGCATACCCTTTACATAATCCCCAAACCCTAAAAGCCCTAAAAAGGGGCCGAGATCGTGTGATCTCTGCTTCGAATTGCGCTCCACTTTCGACAGCCTGTTGAAGTCCCAAAAATAGGTCAAGCATGACCAAGGATCCTCAAAACTTGGTCAAGGGCCAACAACATATATCCTTTTATTTCAAAATATTTCTGAAGAAGAATTTTGGTAATTTCACCAATCAAGTAAAACTGCTAAAATGAACTACATATTGCATTTGCTTCACAGAGCTTACATTAAAAGGAAAGGTAGGTATTGTATATTNGCAATATGTAGTTCATTTTAGCAGTTTTACTTGATTGGTGAAATTACCAAAATTCACCAATCAAGTAAAACTGCTAAAATGAACTACATATTGCATTTGCTTCACAGAGCTTACATTAAAAGGAAAGGTAGGTATTGTATATTCTTTAAGATCATAGAAAAATCACTAAGATCTTGAATCTATCATCCATCCATAATTCAAAAATCGGGCCCATGAGAATTTTGAACTACAGTACAAAAGCACATGAACAAAAGTCTGCCAAACATAAGATAGGAAAAAATCAGCGAAGATTAGGCATTGTATCCTATCTATAACCAAATCCCCAAATGGGCACTAAGAAATTTTTTGATTACTATATTACTATGACCAAGATCACTGTGAACATTTGCTTCTGATAATACTATGAACCAAGATCACGTTGACCTGACAATGTTCTAACATTACTAGTTATGGAAAAGAGTGTCAACATTTAACTTAATGGAGTTTGAACAATGCCAAATTTGCAATATTATTCAAAATTCCTGATGGTTCCGTTCAAAGGAGCAATACACTTTGATGGCTCAAAGGATGGACCTAATTTATTCACAGTTGGGTACTTTGTATGAGGTCTTTCCTCATGGTTCTCATTCCTTTACTGAACAATCTTATGCACTTCCAATTCACTTTGTCATGGCACTGCAAAACTCTATTCATATCTTGATTGGGTAGCATGAACAGATACAAATCTGATTGTTTCGTTTCTTGTCAATGTATGATATGATTTTTTTTTTGGTTCAGCCGATGTACAGTATGGCATTGTCCTCATTTAATGTAAATTTTCTATGGACATGAAAGTCATGTAACATGTAGACATTGTTTTCCTTTTTCTGTAGGTATACTTCATATGGAAATTATGCCAACCCAGGAATCACATCTTGTAATACAAGTTTTCTAATTGTACAATGTACAGTTGTGTTGCTGAGGGTTTGGATGGAAACGTTGAGGCAATGTCTATATATGTAAGGGAATTTTTTACTGCATCATAGGTAATCAATTGTGCCTTCATTTATGAAAGCAGAGGTAGAATAAGGAAATTTGCATTTGGCACATATAGGATCGAAGGGGGTCAAGTACGCATTTGTTGCAACCAAAACACCCTCAACCTGCGCACGTGAGCATAGTAGTTAAAATATTGAACAATATAATATATATGTGTACAACAAAAAAATTGCACAAAATTGTTTAAGGAAATTCTTATGTGCAAAGTGTGGATGGAATTGTAGATGTATATGTATAACAGTTGTCGAGCTAGTTAGTTTGTTAGGATCTTGTACTATGTCTGTTCGCAATTTTGTTACAAATGTTACTTGGGTTGTGCAAAAGATCCTTTGTTTAACATCTCTTTTCTTTGTTATATCTTTTAAGAGCATAAGTGGAAATTTTCCTTTATGCAATTGTTGTTCCATTGAAGAAAATAAATTTGAATAGGTGTCGAACAATTGTAGCTGCAACATGGAACAATCTAATAGTTGTGTAAGATAACTAAGATATATGAGCATGTGAAAGTAAAGGGCAAAACTGGGTATGGAGAACGGTACCATTGCCTTGTCATTGTCTGACTCTCCATTTTTTATATGGAGAATGTGTTGCGAGCCAAATTTTCTCGCGAGTGTGACAGTTGCACCAATGGTTCTGATTGGGTAAATGTCGTTGCTCTCTTCAAGTTAACTAATTGTTGTGTCTGGTACGAAACGATATTCTGAACAAACCGTGGGAACTTTTTCCATAATACTTGTTTCATTGAGCGATATAATCTGATCACAATCACCATGGTCATATATTGTTTTCAGTAACATATTGAAATTTGTAATGGATATCCCATTACTTGGAAATATCATTTCTGCATGTTTTTGGACAAGTTGTGTAGGGATAGTCAGTGTGATTGTCATCATGGCTTCGTTGTCTGTCATGTTAGCATGCATAATGCATCTAGTTTTGTTTTCCTTATCTAAGTAGGTGCTATACACAACCATTATGCCCTCGACGAACACTTTTCCAGTTCAACGGTTGTCCAAGCCTTCTATTGATAGTATATTGGGTGTTATAAGTTTAGACCTAATGACATTTTTTGAATAGAAAAAGTAATGTGAATGGAAGTTTGTATCATTTTTTTTGGCATAAGTGTACAAGTAGATGCACAATTTGGATGAAGTATGCAGGTCAGAGTTCTGTACCCATACCTCTTATTCTGTAGATCTTGCACTATGTTGGGAATTTCACTTGCGCTCATCGATACTTCTTGTGAACTGAAAAGAATGTGTTATAGATGACATCAACATATTTATCATGGCATAGATGAATAAATAACTCAGGATATTTTTTTGGTAAACATAGCAATAGCATAATGTATGAATCTTTACCTTTGGCCTTGTCATTATGTTGATGTTTGTGATGATTGACTACTCATTCCCATGTCACTCGTCCAACTTTTTTTGATGCAAACATGTGTACGTTGAACATCACAACGACTAAATAAGCATATGCATTGTATATTGTTCATAATTGTTCTAGATGTCACATATAGGATCGAAGGGGATGGAGTATGAAATATGGTGTCAAGGGATACTCATGATACGCGACGGCCCGATGGTCAAATTGTATGTCTCGAAAATTTTAAGTGCAAAAATGTGTAACACGGAACAGGGCATGATGGGGGAGTCTGGCGGTCAATATGTATATCGCAAAACTTCGGGTGTTGTTTATAGGTCATAGAACAATAGAAACACAATGTTGATCCCGCCAGCCTGGGAGTCCACTTGTCAATTTGTATATCGTTAAACTCCAGGTGCTTTTTGCAGGACACAGAACAATAGAAGGACAATTTTGAGCCCGCCAACCCGGGAACCCACGATCGAAAAAGTGGCTAAGTATGGAATGGGGAAGAGGTCGGTCGGACTCGTGATACAAAATCATGAGTATAAATGTGAACCCATGAGTTCGCCAACCCATGCACCTAGACATTTTCGGAAAAATGACTAAGTAAAGTAACCAGAAAGAGAAAGTAGAGGGGAAAAAGAAAGGGGAATTCAGTTAAGTATAGAAGAGGAAAAAAAAGGGATAAAAGAGAGTGGGAAAATAGAAAGGGGGAGGGAAATTTTCAGAAGAGGGAAGTCTCAAAAAATGCCCATTGTTGCCAAATCGTCATTTTCTAGTCCAATATTTTATCTACCTACTCATTTTGTGTGTTTGATTTACTATCACTATTGGTATACCGTTTTGAAGATTGTACTTAAGCTTCCTCTACTGTGGCATATAAGATTTCATCCTCTTGTCCAATTAGTTTGTTTCTTTCAATGTAGCAATTCAAAAAATACAATGGACATGAAGGTAAGTTGGTATGTAGAAAGACATGTAAAAAAACAAATACAGTTATATTTATTTCAATGTAGCAGTACAAAAAATACAATTGACATGAAGATAAGTTATTATCTAGGAAGATATGTAGTATTTACATATAATAAATCAAGTGCAAATATGTAGAATAAATATACATACAATAAATGAAATACAAAACAATGGAATATGAAATAAGAGTAGAAGCATGCACCTTTGTATGTCTTCTGCTACATTCATAGTTAATATTCCTTCGTCTTCTCCAATTATTTTGTTTGTTTCAATGTGGGAACGCACAAAATACAATGAACATGAATGTAAGTTGGTATGTAAGGGAAAACAAGTAATATTTACATACAATAAATGAGAATCAAAGGAATAGAATACAAGATAGACTTAGAAGCATGCACCTTTGTTTTTCTTGATCCATGGTTGTGGTTATATAGAATTTTTTCTGGCCAAAATATATTACAAGCCAGAAAATATTAAGAAGTTGGATGATCCTAGCTGAATGATTTGGTTTTGTGCAAAAAAGTATCTAGATATGCTTTGAGACATGGAAATATGATTTTGTAATATGTTTGATGTAAATTTCATAATTCAAGTACAAGACAAATTGTATCATGGTCAGACCAGTATGTGTCTAAGAAAAAGAGGGTGTATTTTGAAATGAGCACATTTGACCATACATGGTCAATAAGTGTGTTTTGTACATGCTTTATCTTATCCAAAAGAAAGCAGAGATTGTAATTGCACATGTAGTTTTCCAATTCTTTTGTTATGGCACTATTTTGTAGCATGTCAACATTGAAGTCTCCTAGAATGATAATGGTTTCGTTCAGATGTAAATGGTGTAATGCATTTGAAAAAACATTCATTATTTTGGCAATGTTGCACACAGAGCAACATAGAGATTGGATATTGCAATTTGCAATGCACGGAAAATTACTCTTGCTAGCACCATCTCAAAATATTTTTCTTCAAAATGCATATGATCCAAAATTGTTATATGTTTTTTCACTAATATCATCACTCCATGTGTAATGTAACTTGTTATGCAAGTGTGATTTGAAAATTGCTTATTTTGCGTGCATGATGTCATGTATGTTTCTTGCAAGCACAAAATATCAGATTGCATTGTGTCATAGTCATTGAGTATATCATTCATATGTGCATTTAAGTTGCGAGTGTTAAGTGAGAGAATTGATACAGATGAGTTTGTTTGTATGGATTGGTAATCATATTGTAGAAGCCATTTTTCACTAGTCCGAAGGCCTTGCATCTTAGTATCAACTTTATCTTTGACTTTGAAGTTATATTTTGTATGAGTGCTTAGAAAATACAAGGACTCAATGTTTCTGACACATTATATAGTTGTGTATACAAGTCCATGTATTCATATTCCAACAGGGTCAAAGGCAACACTATCAAGTGTTAGTCCTTGTGATATGTGGATTGTACGTGCACATGCAAGTTGAATTGGAAACTGTTTTCAAATATTCAGTTGACCTATCTTTGTCGATGTTGATATTGGTTTTGATATTCTCAATATAGGTGTCCATTCACGCAAAGTGTTTGAATTATATAGATAAGCTAACACGTTGGCTTGTCGATGGCCAATGTGCAGGTCATGGAACTTAATCCAGAGGAAATCAACTTTTTTTGTTTTGTTATAAGCTTTGAGTATTTCATCTGCACCATTCACTAGGTCATCCTGTGAATCATAGTTCTAGGCATATATTTCAACTAGCATGTCTAATTTCAGGACAAGTTGCAAAGGGAAAGTTGTTGTATGTTGATGACATGGTACATTGCCATGGTTTTATTCTTCAAGATCAATTGAATTTATGATGATATCATTGCCAGACATGAGTGATAACATATACTTTTATGCACTACAACATCCTTATTCTTGTAGAATAGGTAAGGGAAGGTTGGGTTGGTCAACGTAGGTCACATGCAACTTGAATTGATATATGTTAAGTCATCACATGTTTGGTTGTTTGTCCGCATTCTATTTAGAATTGCAATAAATATTTCATTTGTCTAGCGCATTGTAGTATGTAATTCAAAGCACTTTATGTTGTCTTTCCAAAATCCATGCGTCATTGTTTGCATGTTGACCATAGGTTGCTCAAATATGAGAGAATATTGTATGGGTTGTTCCTGGTAAAGATCCCCACATAATATCATATCAAGGTTTCCAAAGTATTTGGTTTGGACATGTTTTATGTTTCTTAGTCGATTGTCAATGGAATATAAGAAGCGAATTCCAATCAAGGATGCGTCATCTATGAACACAAGTTGTAGTTCGTCATAAATCTTTGACAAGGTATCTAACATTTCTTTGTTGAGTGGAAGAAAATGCGACTTGTTAAAAGGCATCAATAATGTAGAGTGGACTGTTGTTCCACCTGCATTATATGTATCTTTTCCTGTATATGCATGACATATCAATTTCCTCAAATCATTTACTCCATGTCTATAGTAATGAGTACATGTCATTGGCTCTTTTCTCATGAGGTAGTCAATGTCATCATTTTACAAGGTCTCAGTTTGTTTTTTCCTTTTCCTGTTCCTATACAATGTAGACATTGTCCTAGAACTTTCAGGTCCTGGAACTTTCTCTTTATAACTTACTGAAATATGTCATCATTAAAGATGGATAATTCTTGACAATGGTGTGCAATTTTGTTGCAGCTTGGTTACCTTTGTATCATACTTAGCCCTTCTACATCTCCCTGCAGTTTTATTCTAGAATAACATTTTGCAAAGGCATGTAGGTACTCATTCTCGAGCAAGGTGGGAATATCATCGAGGGCATGGTGGGAAGGATAAAGAATTTCCTTATTCAATTGAGGCATTAGATTTCGACTTCTCCACATAGTGAAAAGGATCGGGATTTGTAATGCTAGAAAAAATGACAGCCGGAGTTGTGCACACAACATTGGCATACATATGGTTCAAAGTTTGGAGAAAAAATTGGAGCAAAATTTAAGAGCGGGAGGGAAAGATATGCCAACCTATATGGAAAGTCTGCAACATAGGAATGATGAATAAATACCTAAATATTCTTACTTGTAAACTGTAAATAGTAAACAATAAAGAACAAATACGAATGAAACTATGGTATTGAAACTTACTCGTCAATAATGAACGACAGAAACACAGGTCCAATTGCGAGTGCAGGATTTCAACCCTGTAAAGTGCAATAACAAGTCTTGGAATTACCCAGGATTTGCATTCCAATTCCTGGAACTTTTTTCCTTATAACTTATTAAAATATGTCACCGAAAAAGATGGATAATGATTGGCAATGGTGTGGAATTTTGTTACAGTTTGGTTACCATTGTATCATACTTAGCCCTTCTACACCTACCTGAATTTTTCTTCTACAAGAACATTTTGCAAAGGCAACAAGCTTGACATCGTCTTTTCATGTGAAAGACATGGGTTCGATTCCCGTACAGGATAGGTAGGTACTCATTCCCGGGCAAGATGGGAATATCATCGACGACAAGGTGTGAAGGCTAAAGAATTTCCTTATTCAATTGAGGTGTTAGATTTCCACTTCATCACATAAGACAAAGGATCGGGATTTGTAATCCTAGGAAAAATGATAGACGGAGTTGTGCAGACGACATTGGCATGCACATGATGCAGAGTCTGGGGAAAAAATTGGAGGAAAATTTAAGAGCATGAGAAAAATATATGCCAACCTCTATGGAAAGTCTGCAGGATAAGAATGATGAATAAATACTTAAACATTCCTACTTGAAAACTGTAAATAGTAAACAATAAAAAATGAATACGAATGAAACTATGGTATTGAAACTTACTCGTCAATGATGAATGACAGAATCACAGGTCCAATTGTGGGTGAAGGACTTGAACCCTGCAAAGTGAAAAAATAGCTCCAACTGCGGATGCAGGACTCCAACCTTGCAAAGTTGAAGCAAACAAAAGAAAGCAACAAGCAACAAACCAGTGAGCAAGCACCAACAGTTTCAACTGCAGGTGCATGACTTCAACCTTGCAAAGTTAAACCAAACAACAACAAGCAACAAGCAACAACCAACGAACCAATGAACAAGCAACAACCAATGAATGAGTAAAGAATATATGAATCTTTAATGATGACTAAATTGCATTCCAAGCATAGAAGAAATATGAAAGATATGATGATTATGCGAGTGGAGGTGGACAACAATATTGTCCAAATTCACTACAAGATTGTATGAAAAAAATGGAGGAAAAATGTACTCTGATAGGCCTATTTAAGTAAACATTTAAGGTTGTCAGGCCTATTTAAGGGCCTCGCACTATGTAAACATTCAAGCTGTCAGGCCTATTCAAGTACCTCAAAAAGAGTGTCAATGCTCAAAACTTTCGGTATGTAAACATTTCAATAAAAATTAAAAAAGAGAGTCGATGCTAAAAAATTTGGATATCTAAATATTTAAAACATTGGGAATATCAAAGCTGGCAATAAGACTTCGAATCTATTCTGCAATGAGATGATGACATATAAGGTTTTTTTATTATATATAAAATAAAGTTTTTAGTTCTCCAGTTTGAACATTAGAGATTATCCAAAAAATTATAGTCAAAGGACATATTAATATGAAGTCAACGAATTATCGATCGCTATAGTCCCTCTACGCCTTCAACAAGGACTAATAAGAAAGTAGAAAATTTAATGGAGTTCCTCACTACTCATTTGCAATTAAAATGTGTGCACGAGATGAATAACAACATTCTTTAATACATTAAATTGTATTTTAATAAATATTTCATATTCCAATTATTTTAATTTAAAAGCGTATTAAAAATGTAGTGTAATAATTGAAATAAGATATTAACCATCATCCTCGTGATAATTACAATCTTTTAATTATGAATATGATTAATTTAATTTTTATTATGTAAAAAAAAAAAACTTAAATTATTAAAAGTTATAAAATATAAATTTGATTTTCAATATATATTATATTAAAAACTATTATTATTAAATAAATGAAAATTATTATAAACATAATATAAATAATATAGATTATTATATATAATGTAGAAAACATATTAAACTTAAAAAAATCTATTATCAACCATGTAAATAATAAAGTGAAGATGTTATGATCATAGTACAACAATAAATTGAAAATCCCAACAATCTTAATCTTAATATTATAGTTATTATCGCGAAAAAAATATTATAATTATGTTAAAACAATGTAAAATAGATTAATTGAGCATTTAAATTTGTTATTACAAATCTTAATATTATAGGTTTTTTTTTTTTGTAAGTTAGTAAATATATTAGGGCCTTCTTGAAAAAGTTACAAACCGTTTGTCATGCGTGTCAAAAGTGCCTATCTAAGAAACCACTGTTGGCACTAGTCCAAAAATAGAGTGACACTTGTCCAAAATGAAACATAGTTTGCCATACAAAAAAAACTATAGTGCCACGTGTTATTTCCTAAAATAAACTAGTCAATTCATTAAGTTTTAGGAGTGATAGCATAGTCATGAATAAATTTCATTATTAATATTTTAGGGCTCATTTTAATGAGTTCCATCTTGTAAATAAAGTTTGAAAAACATTTGATTTGTTTTTTCCTTCAAAAAAATCAAAACTCAGGTTTCGGTGGCTAATGCCTTTTTCAAAAGGGCTTCTAAGCCATCGAAAGCCTTAGATTTTGGTGGCTTAAACGCGAAATTTGGGGCTATTTTAGCTACCGAAAGTGCATAAAAGACTGTTTTTACTGTACTGAGTCATCATTTTCAAATGATGATTATGAGTGACTAGAGAATCGTTTTGAGAAACGGGCAGAGGTTTTTGTTGCTAACATGTCAAAGACCAATAATTTCTCTCATTTTTCCTACAGGTGTCATATATTATGAGAATCGAATTCATCTCTGAGCCCTAATTTTCGGATCTCAGAATTTCCCTATTTGACACATGTTTTTGAAAAACAGATCCTGGGAAAATGAAAACGAATCTCAAAGAACTGAGAGAGATTTTCTCAAAACAAACCAATCTACAAAATCCTCTTCCAGTTTGTACCCAGCTATTTTGATTTGAGAGATATAGGTCAATATTAAAGCAACATATTTATGCCTTTTCCTAGCCACCAAAAGAAGATAACAGGGTAGCAAGCTACTATTTTTGCACAGATCAGAGTTTCCTTGATTCGAATGCCATGAGGATGGTTTCTAATGATAGATATTAATTAATGGAATCATTATTGGGTTTCTGTTCTAGTTTTAAAAGGTGCCAGCAAGAGGAGAAGATTGAGTTTTCTACCTTATTGTGGCAAAAAACTGTCTTTTTGGCAAAGGTGGCAAATTCGAATTATCTATCAACTCATGAAGATCCCTGCAGCTGGCGAAGAGCATGAAGATATGAAGATCATTAGAGATAAGGATTTGACCTACTTTATAAGATCTTTTCCTATTCTCTTGTATTATTTTTTGACTTTCTATTTCAAGTAAATCTGATCCAGTTTTCTAGGATCTGGATATCTGATGTAAAGGCTATAAAGCTATAAACTTTGAGGAACCAGGGGAGGGGGGGATTTTGGGTTCTAAACTATACTATTATTGTGATAGAGACTCTTTCTATAATATATTCAGCCTGCAAGCTTCTTTCACTGTTATTGTCAGATCTTCTTTTCTCTTTCTATTATATGCTTATGAGTTGAATTTTGTTCTTTATCTATGCTTACATAGTCCATTGGTGACTGTCATCTCACTATCTGATTAGTAAGGAAAGGATCATAAGTATTTATTTATGGTCTTTTAGCCCATCATATCTATTGTTTTATATATGTATGTTCTGGTTAATTGATTAGTCTCTTTATCCTTTTTGATTCACCTATCTGATAATAGCTCTTGAAGGCCTTGCATTGTTTGAATATCCGTAGACAGTCTTGTGATACAATCCAATGAGTTAGATATTCATATTGATCCAACCACATACCCATCATTGAGGAAATCATTGAGAGAATAAGTTAATTTACCAGGCTACTTTGAGCTCAACCTAGAAGGATTTCGTGTAGTGATAACACCACGCAGGGCGAAGGGTTGTCTGTAAACTCATCTAAACAAAGTAGGATGTCTGTGAACTAAACATATCTAGCTATAAAAAAACAAGGACTAAAATATTAATCAAGAGAAATTTAGAAACCTGGACCTAGTCTTGGGCCCGCGAAGGCCTAGGTTTTCTTCATCTTGCCTTTTTCTCGATCTGCAATTGCCTTCCAGAGATCCTGGAGAAAGGACACCAACTTGTCCACCCTGATCCATCGCTCAGTGTCCTTCTTCTGTAAATCCTTGAGGGTGGACTTGTTGTCCTCCTATCCCCTAGTCAATTTGTGCAGTGAAGTTGTAATCACTTCTCGGTCAACGCATTTGTTGCAGGTAAAACTTATTTGGGAGTCGGCCAAGGTGGAGGGAAGAGGTGAGGGAGTGGACATGGCTTCAAAGGGGTGGCGAGGTGGGGAGAAAGGAGGAGGTGGACGACGAGCTGGAGAATGGGGGGGGAGGTTCATAGCCCAGAGAATTACCCATGGTGTCAAACCATTCTACCTAGAAGGCATAAGGATTTTAGAGTGGCGACAGGTCCTGGGTGGCTTCAAGAATTGGCTCTGTGAGAGCAGGAGCTATGATGGGAGCCGAGACAAGGAGAGCATCGTTATCCAGGGGGTGGTCAGAATTAGGCATTTCTTTTCCCCTGGTAGCATACCAAGTGGCTCCTCGCCTAAATTTACCTCTCAGATGGGGCATGGTGGGGGGTATTGTTTCCTTGGGGATGAATACATAGAGGAGAATGGCCAAAACGCTCCAGTGAGGGAGAGGTAGAGTATTGGGAGACAAAAGAGGGAGAATGCTCCTGAGATCAATGGTAGGGGCACCGTAACTAGGGAGGGGAGGTGACCAGTGAGGTGACTTGCATAGTGCCATGGGCATTCTCAAGCTGCAAGTCTTTGAGCTTGTGCAACATACTTCTGGATTGAATGATGTGAGGGGTGATGACATCAGTGTTTAAACTATGAGGCGATGTGCTGGGGGGACGGGTTCCATCGGGCGCCAGCTGGCTGACTATCTATCTAGGTGGCATCCTCGTGTCCTGTCCATGCGTGTTACCTGGAAGCATCCCATCCGGGGGTCGGTATTTGGTGTTGGATATTTTTATACATGCTATCACAAAGGGATGAGAGGAGGTGGAGGTGAGAGAGCATGAAAAGTCCCCTTCCTTCAGATCAACACCATAATTTTCAAGCAGGTCGTCCACTTGGTTTGGCGATCTTCTAACGTGGGATGGAAAGATTAACCAATTAGGGTTGAGAATGGATTTGATTCTGAGGAGCCCATTCATAAGTCTCCATATGGGGGAATTTTTTCCTGGGTCTACCCCATTCAAGAGGTGACCGAGGCGATGGATGAAAATTTGTGAATCTCCTTCAGCAATAATGGGGAAAATCTCTTGATCTTTGGCTACTTGTAGACCTTTGAGGAGTCACCATATTTCCGCTGTGTTGTTGGTGTTGTGACCCATATTTCTTGCTACAATGTGGAGGATTTCTCCTTTGGTTTTGCGGATGACTGCTCCATAGCCTACCAGTCATGGATTTCCTTTGAAGGCTCCATCGAAATTTAGTTTGTGGTACCCTATTTTTGGTGCCTCCCACATTGTGGGGCTAGGATTGCGATGTGCCTTGGTGTAAGGGCTGGTGGGTGGGGAGTGGAGTTGGAGTTTCCAGGAGTTGAGGATGATACGCTCATTCATTGGGCAATTCCAATCCTAGTCTGTCTAGGGATAGAGGTAGATTGTTTCTTTGATGTTGGAGTGAATATTTGCCCAAACCTCCTGTCAAGTTTTAGTAGCGGATTTGAAGATTTGTCGATTCCTTTCCTACCAAATTTTCCAAAGAATGAAGCCTAGTAAAAGTCGCCATATTTTATTGAGTATAGGGGATCGAAAAATCAAGGTGCGCCATCCTGCTAAAGTTTCCTGTATACCTACATGATTTTTGTTCGTGGTTCTCATGAGGCTGGCGCTGTGATCCCAAATATTTGAACTGCAGGAGCAGATATTTAGGAAATGATTTTGTGTTTCCTCCTCTGAATTGCATAAATGACACCAAGAAGGGCCAATGAATCCCCTTTTTTTTAAGTTATTCCATGTGAGAATGTTGTTGTGTGCAGTTAACCAGAGGAAGGTGCTGCTTTTTGGACAAGAATTTGTTTCCCAAATCTTGTTCCAAACTTCTTCCATCGGTAGGGATCCATGTCCAGCTTTGAGTCGGTATGCCTCTTGAGTGTTGAATGTTCCTGTGGAGGTATGTCCCCATCTGAGGATGTCGTTCCCCTGTTGGATTAGAATTTTCCTTGCGTCCAGATGAGCCAGCAAAGTTTGGATGTTTATCTCATTGGGTATGTTCTGGACCTCGTGGGTGTTTTTCCATGTGCGCCAAATATCATGATTTCGTGTTGGGTTCCAATAATCTGCTACTTTAATTAGGCCTGCTTCTATCGTGTGGGAGATGAAGGTGCTCAGATTTGAATCTGTATAGAGGGTAGGGAGTTGTTTCCAAGAGTCACTCCAAAAGAGGGTTGAGGTTCCACTCTACAATTCCCAGAAAGAGTGGTCTATGATGAGTCCCCTATTGTTTCTGGTTGCATCCCAGATGAGTGAGCCAGGACTTTGACCATTCCATCTGATGAGCTCTCTTTCTGGGGTTGTGGGGGTGTATTTTTTCCTCCATAGGCTCACCCACAGGTCTTGGGGTCTCTTTAACCATCTCCACCAAAATTTTTCACTGAGGACGTTGATGAGAAGCGCGGGGTATCTAAGGCCCAACCCCCCTACTTTCTTTGGTTTGAAAACTTTTTACCAACTTACGAGGGTTATTTTGCGTCCTTCTTTAGTGCCCTGCCAAAGAAATCACCTTTGGATGTTTCTTATGGTACTGAGGATGAAATTTAGAGCTGCCAGAGATGAGAAGGTGTAAACTGGAAGAGCTTGAAGTACTAACTTAAGGAGGATGAGGCGTCCAGGCAGATTGAGGGATCGAAAAGTCCACAACTAGAGTCTTTTGCAGAAATTGGAGAGTAGGGAGTCCCAGGAAATATTTCTTAGTGGGTTATCTATGAGGGGGATTCCTAGATAGGTGGATGGTAGGGTGCTACGAGTGAAACCCAGTAGAAGCGTGAGATGGTTTTGGATCTCAAGAGGTGTATTGAAAAAGAAGACCTGTGATTTGGATAGGTTCACCTCCATTCTCGAGGCTTCGCAAAAGAGGGTAATGATGGAGTTGATTCAGAGGGCTTCTCGAGCTGTGGGAACTCCCATTAGGAGTAGGCCATCCACAAATTGACTATGGGAAATGAGAGGTGAGATACCACGGGGGGTGATAACGGAGAGGGAGTGATCTAATATTGCTGCTTTGATGGTGCAGCTTAGTCCTTCCACCATGATTATGAAGAGGAAGGGGGAGAGTGGGTTCCCTTGTCTTATGCCTCTGGAAGGTGAGAAAGGTCTTGAGAGGACACCATTGATCAATATGGAAAATAGAGTTGATGAGGTGAGGTTGACTATATAGGAAACCCAATTGGGTTCAAAACCAAAGGCAAGGAGAGTAGATTTTAAGTAACTCCAACTTAATTGATCAAAGGCTTTTGAGAGATCCAGTTTTAGGAGCATACCTGGTGATTTTGTTGAGTGGAGAAACTGGATTACTTCGTGTGCTAAGATGACACTGTCCAGAATTTTTTTGCCTTCCACATAACCTGATTGTTTCGACGAAATAATGAATGGTAGTATGGGTTTGAGACAAGTTGTGATGATCTTCGTGAGGAGTTTGTAGATGAAATTTCACACGACAATGGGACAGAAGTACAGGGGGGATGTGGTGTGGTTTTCCTTGGGAATGAGTGTGAGAAAGGTGGAATTGAGGGCTTAGAGGACTTGTCCTGATCTTCTTGAGTCCTTGATTATTTCCTAGAAATCTTCTCGGATGATGCTCCAATAGTGGTGGAAGAAATCTGGAGTGAACCTGTCCGGCTCCAGAGCTTTACCTATAAGGGTGTCTCTTAGGGATTGATCAACCTCTTCCCGAGTTATTGGTCTCATGAGTGCTTCATTCTTCTCTTTGGTGACCTCCTTGGGTATGTTCTTTAGGATCATCTCGATTTCCCGGGACCGATCTACAGGGGTTTCTAAGAGAAGGTTTTTGTAGTAGGAAAGCATTTCCTTTTCAATGTCAGTGTGATGTTGAATTTTTTTTCCTTGGTCTGAGACTAGGTGAGTAATGTGATTTGTTTGGCGTCACTGGACCATGGATCTGTGGAAGAATTTAGTATTTCTTTCCCCCACTTTCAGCCACTGGATGCGAGATTTTTGTCTCCAAAGGATTTCTTCCTACGCCCTTCTTTCAGCTAGTTGGTTACTTTGTTGGTTTTCCTGGTACTTTAGGGAGTCTATGAGGCCTTGTTGTCTGATCTGTTGTTGGAGGCCTTGAATTTGTTGGTTGAGATTATCCTGGGCATGAAAGGTGTTGTCGAAGGTAGATTTATTCCAATATTTTAGATGTTTTTTGAGACTTTTTAGCCTCTATTGGAATCTGTACATGGGAGTCCCTGTAGGTATAACCGGTTCTTTCCACCATGACTTGATATTAGCTTGGAATTTTCGGTGTGTCAACCAGAATTTCTCGAAGCGGAATGGATTTCTACTAGGAGTGCCACTGATTTTGATAGTGAGGAGGATCGACCAATGATCTGATCTCAGGGAGTCATTGATCGTGGCATTCCATGCTAGACCATCCAGCATTACGGCTTCTGATATAAGGAAGCGGTTAAGTCTGCTAGAGACTTGTTGAGCCCCTAAGTGCCTGTTGGAGCATGTGAAAGATCCATTGTCTGTACTGACATCAATAATATTCCAAAGTCCAATGAAGCGATTGAAATGCTTGTTGTCATTTCCCAGAGTGTGTGTGCCCCCCTTTTTTTCCTCCAGACCTATTATTATGTTGAAATCTCCCTCGAGGATCCATCTTTGGGGGTTGATGTGATTGGATAACCAATCCAAGTGATTGAGGAAGGATTCCTTGTCGCCTAGTTTAGTGGGGCCATGTACGTTTGTGATGTATCTGAGTTTGTTCGATCCAATGAGATGAAAGGAGGCAGTGATGGTCCATTTGGAGGTGAAAACATTGTCCAGCAGAACTGTGGATGGATTCCAAAGCATCGAAAGACCGCCAGTGGTTCCCTTGGCATTGATTTCCACGTGATTGGCTTGCTTCCAACATTTTTGAAGAGTAGAAGAAGCCTCCTCTCCCACACATTTTGTTTCCTGCAGAATGAGAATGTCTAGCTAATCTTTCTTGATTTTTTCTCAAAGCATAGCTTGTTTGTTTTTTGCATTCACGCCCCTTATATTCCAGGATAGCATCTTCATGAGGATGATGGGGGTTGGAGGGGAGGGAATTTGTCTAATATCAAATGTACCTGACCCAAGTTGACGAGAAAGTTCCCAACATCTTGAATGAGTTGATGTTTTAGTTTTTTGCCCCTTTTTTTCTCATCTTTTGTAGGTTTGCATGGATCTTTTGTTGTTCCCTTTTGAATTCCAAGGTTTGTACTAGCTCTAGTTGATCCCTCTACTGAGGAGTTGAGAAATACTTTGTGCACTTTACGCAGCTGGTCTGTTGGTATAGTGTATAATTGCTT
>JASDQU011177393.1:8664-26530 GCA_032191745.1 Picea mariana
ACATTAATGTATAACACATTAATGTTTTATACTTTAATATATTAATGTATTATACATTAATACTTTAATGTATTATATTCACATTAATGTAATACATTATACATGTATTACTAATACATTAATACTTTATTACATTTATCAATCAATTAATACTTTAATTTATACATTTTTATTATATATTAACTTAATATTTATATTAAATTAATGTAATATTAAACTATTACATTAATTAAATGTATTAATATATTAATGGTGGTTCTCAAGGCATGTTGGTCATCAACTAGCAACAACCACTTTATAAAAGTGGTTGATATACGTCGATCGGTGTCATTTATTCACCTTTCCAAACCAATGAGGTCAATAAGATATTTGCGTCACATTGCGATGATGAGGCTATGTTCATGATATTGCAACGACAAGGCTATATTAGTCATAGTGCGATGATAAGGCATGTTGATCATATTATGATGGTGGGGCTATGTTCATCACATTGGCAAATGTCTAATAACAATATATTAAGTACAAGTAATATATTAAGAAAGACACCATTTTATCTTTTTGTTGACTTTAAGATATTTTATATTTGTAAAGATATAAATATCTTTTTGAAAGATTTCATTTGAAAAAAAAAATCATTATAAAATATAATAAGAAAAGTATATATACAAAGAAAACACCATGACATGAAATCATTTGTCATCTTTGTGACACTAAAAGGGTTGAAGATGAAAAACCCTTTTCCCTAAAATGTCCCTGTATGAACACTTTAGTTGTATGAATCTATCCAAGAAAAACATACCACGAAATTGATCACAGTTACTCATAAAATAATTCAAATTAAATATTTTACTACTATAAATCATAATTGTTTTTAATTCATTCATTTCTGCTTTCTTGACAATTGCAAATTGCAACACCAAAAAGTGGAATGCATAAATGCATAGTCTAATTTTATATATGCTTATTCCGAATGGATAGATTTTATAGTTGAAGATCATATGTTATCAATTTCCTTAAAAAAATATGATTCTAAGTTTCATTCTATGTAATATATCGCTTCAGTTCAAAGTTCCTATATTTTTCACAAAGGAAACACTTTGTTAGAATTTGTTTTTTTAAAGCTTCACCAAAGATTAGTTTTCGTAATGTGTGGAACATGAACCAACCTTTTCATGCGATGAACATGCCCCCAACGTTGCAATATGACGAACAAAACAATACATTGCAATGTGAAGAACATAGTAATGTTGCATTGTGTCGAACATACTAATGTTGGACAATGACAAACATAGTAATGTTGTAATCTAACGAACGCCATAACGTTTCAATGTGATGAACATAAATAGACATCATAATGTGATGAACATAAGAATGTCGTCATAACATAAACACACATTTCACTGTAGCGCACATCATCTTGTCATTGCAATGTGATGAACATTTCTTCATGTTGCAATGTGACACACTTATTCTAACGTCACAATGTGACAAACAATTCCAAACATCACAATGTGTCAAACAAATTAACTTTTCAATCTACCAAACATATTAACGTCACAATGTGATGAACATATAACGTTGCAATGTGATGAACATATTAAAGTCACAATGCGAAGAACATAGTAACATTGCAAACTACCAAACATAGTAATGTTGCAATGTGACGAACATAGGCATGTCATTGCAATGTGGATAGTAATATCACAATGTAGCGAACATAAGAAGAGGTTGCAATGTGTCCCACATCTCCTTGTCGTTGCAATATGATGAACATTTCCTCGCATTGCAATGTGATGCACATATCCCGACGTCGCAATGTGACAAACACTTCCAAACGTTGTAATGTGTCAAAATTAGTAATGTTGCAATCTACCAAACATTGTATTGTCACAATGTGACAAACATATACAGACTTTGCAATGTGACGAACATATATGGATGTCCAAATTGGACAAACATATACAGACATTGTAATGTGAAAAACATTTTCAAATGTCCCAATGTGTCAAAAATATATGAATGTGGATAGGATATTTGCGTCACATTGTGATGACGAGGCTATGTTCATGATATTGCAATGACAAGGCTATATTTGTCATAGTGCGATGATAAGGAATGTTGATCACATTGTGATGGTGGGGCTATGTTCGTCACATTGGAATGACAAAGCTATGTTCGACGCAATGGGACGTTACTATGTTTTTCAAATTGTGATGCTACTATGTTCATCACATTGAAACATTACTATGTTAGTAATTGGGACAATGCATTAATAATACATTATTAAAGTATTAATACATTAATTGTCAATGACCATGTTCACTATGGTTGACCATGACCAATGTTAAATTTTGTTGAACATGACCATTGCTAACTTCTCTAAAACTTCACTATGCATGACCTTCACTATGGTTGACCTTGGTTGAGCATGGTTTACAATGGTTAACCATGTTTGACAATTGTTGTTTGTAGAATATCATGGCTAGCCATGACCATGACTACGGATGAATGTCAATCATGGTTGACTATGGTTGATCAATTCCGTGGTATTTTTTTTCTTGGATAGATTCATACAACTAAAGTGTTCATACAAGGACATTTTAGGGGAAAGTGTTTTTCATGAAGACCATGCCAGACACAAATTGTATGTGTTTGATTTCATTATTATTCTCTGTGATGTAAGCATTAAGGGAGGGTGTTAGAATTAATGCTTACCTTATTAGAGATTGGTTTGGGTTTGCTAGATCTAGTTAGTTGTGAGAGATCTTCTCCAACTTTCAGATCTTATTTATGTGTTTGTGGTTGAGAGATTTCCTCATGAATTTGTTATGATTTTGAGAAAAACATCTTGCAAATATCCTATCCTATACATGGCATATTCAACTGGTATATCAGGGAAACCGTTTTCGGTTGCCCAACGTGGCATAACGTTCTTTAATCGACCATTTTTGGTTGCCCAAAATGGCATACCGGTCAACAGTTGCGTGACATGTAAAAAGAAAGCACATCGTGTTTGGTTAAAGAACATGGCATACAAATATTGAACGGTTCGGTTAACGAATATGGCATACAAATCTTGAACGGTTCAGTCACAAAGGGTTCAATTGATATTTTTTTATGGTTTATAATCAATAATAATGGGTCGACCATTGCAACTGAAGGCGTTACACACGTTACATACGTTGGAGAATTTCTACCGAAGAAGTTGGAGACCTTATAGATGCTGGAGCATTGATACTCTAGTTGAAGGGTAGATGAACGTGGAAGGGTAGATGAACGTGGAGAGGTTATAAATTGTGGTGTTAGACTTAATGCTTATTTTATTAGATATTGGTTTGGGTTTGTTATATATATAGTTAGTTGTGAGAAATCTTCTTAAATCAATTATCATATCTTATTTATGAGTTTGTGGTTGAAATATTTTTTCATAATTTTTTATTCTCGTGAGGAAAAAATATTGTATAAATATATGCTTGATTCAATAATAAAATATATAGAGTTTTGTGTGTAAAATATGGTTCTCCATTTCGGTATCAGAGGAATTGCTCTATGATTAAATCCCTTGAGGGAGAGCCCAGGAATATGAAAATATGTAATTTATCGGGAATATGAAAATATGTAGTTTATTGTATGAGAGTAGATTAGCATAGGTGTGAAAGTGGAGTGTTTGTTTGAAGAATTGTTTATGATTAAATCCCTTGAGGGAGAGCCCAGGAATATGAAAATATGTAATTTATCGGGAATATGAAAATATGTAGTTTATTGTATGAGAGTAGATTAGCATAGGTGTGAAAGTGGAGTGTTTGTTTGAAGAATTGTTTTTTGTGTGTTGAAGAGAAAGATATCCATAAAGGTTTGATTTCTGAAAACACACCAAGTAAGAGGAGGATCCGTAGATTCATCTAAGAGGGCCACCAAATGACGTATTCAAATATTAACAACATCGAATTAGTTGTTCCACGATTTTGAAACCAGTTGCAATAGCAAATATCTGAGAATAATTTTGTTGCAGCCACTTTAAAGTTTTATTTTTCAGTCATGGTATTTTGGATGGTGTTTGGGTATAAATATCATGAGTGTACACACATGATGGTAATCGTGATACTTCTACAAGTGAGTATTTTTGTGCAGTATGGGCTCTGTGATTTCAATTGTGGCTATAAGAGATCAGAGCGTCCGACTATTGGAGTGGGTTTGTGTGTTGTTGTAATAGGTGCCCTTTCCACAACTGGTCTCTCTCTGATCCTTGCAATAGGTTCCCTTGCCACAATTGGTCTCTCTTATCCTTATTCATAATCCTCTTGGATAAGCCACCTTCATTATTGCAGATTTGATAAGCCACCTTCATTATTGCAGATTTGATAAGCCACCTTCATTATTGAATCTGAAGGTGATTTGATAAGCCACCTTAATTATTGCAGATTATTTTGTCAACGTTCCCGTTCCTAGTTGTTGGAGAAATTCCATGCGATAGGTCAACGAGGTCACTGGAAAGGATCTGCCCGCTTAAAATATCTTAAAAAAAACATGGTGTTTACTTTGCCAATGGATGGAGAATTCGGTCAACATTATGTGTCAACTACGTGTGTATCAAGGAGATCTGTCCTAGGTTCACTTTGGTTTGATGATTGAATTCTTCGTTGGAGGTCTTGCATGATCCACCGATTATAGATGTCCACAGGAGGTTTTCATTCCTTATGGAGAAAATCATGGAATCTTATATGCCCGTGGAAAATATTTTTTTATGGGGAGAATCGTGTTGATTTTATTTTATTCGAGTAGAAAAAAGTTTTAATTTAAGAAATGTATTACCATTATTTGTGTTTTTAAAATTAAGTATAAAGAACCAATTATAGAATAGAGTGACATAATTCAGTCTTGTAGTTCTTGGGTTCTTTAGTGTCACAAGAACATATTGTTCATTTAATTACGTTGTTACAATTTGATGTTTATTCTTGTACTTAGGTGTTTCAAGAACAACCGTTATAGATTATCTTTTTTGTGTTTGTGCATGTGAAGAAGGTCAAGTTGTATGATTTACTACTCGATACATTTAATATCTAGACTACTTTTCCATACAACTATAGAAATATATAGTTTGTTGTATTTTCACATATGGAAATATGTCAATAGGATGATTCAGTATTGAGACTACTTTTCAAAGTAGTCAAGAATCGTCGATCCTACAAATACTACAAATAGGACATTGGTGGTCAGAAGCAATTGTATCTTAAATAGATCAAGTGGTAGCTCGAAGTTGATAGTTGAGAAAGAGGGTAGTCTATGAGATTTCAGAGTGGATAGAAGTGTTGATGAAGGCCATGCCGGACACAAATTGTATGTGTTTGATTTCATTATTGTTCTTTGTGATGTAAGCATTAAGGGAGGGTGTTAGAGTTAATGCTTACCTTATTAGAGATTGGTTTGCATTTTCTAGATCTAGTTAGTTGTGAGACATCTTCTCCAACTTTCAAATATTATTTATGTGTTTGTGGTTGAGATATTTCCTCATGAATTTGTTATGCTTTTGAGGAAAACATCTTGTATAAATATGTGATTGATTCTATTGTTCCTGAGATTACACTTAAGGATCAAAGAGTAATGCCAAGGCATCAAGAATTTAAGGAATATTTTAAAAGGTGTTTTTTCTTTCGTTAATTATATGAGAATTAACCCTTAAATGAAGTTTTGGCGTTTGAGTTGAGTAATAAAATCAAGTGATGCGAGAGAAAATTGCAAAATTGTTAAACAAAATGAGGCATCAATGGGAGATGAATCTTACGTTGTTTACAGTAGAAGAAAATATAGAAAGGATATAAGATACAGTGATCCAAGTAGCTTGCAGGTCTTGTATTTACTTACAGTGAATAGAGAGGAAAAGTTTCTTGCTTATCAATTAATTGATAAAATGTAATTACAATAAATGTTATACTAAATTGTAACCACTCACTTATCAAGGAGTAATATAAATAAAACTAGATATATGGAATACAAAAGAAGCACATAACTCAAACTACACAAAATTTGGAATCCATGTCTACACTTGTATTAATACTCACAAAAGAATGAGTTTTCTTAGTCACAATATGGCAAGAAGAAGCCTGTGTTAAGTCTTTGAAATATGTATTTATACAATAAATGTTCTCAACCCTAAGTAGTTGGAATTCTCCTTATTTCTAAAACATAAAATATTACAATATGTGAAATTTGAAATGCTTCACTTGCATCTCCCCTGTCTCTTTGCCGCACTGGCAGAGATGTTTCTCCTTCTTGTTCTCCAGCTCAAAAGAAACTGGTCTCTAATCATTATATGAGTACATAGTATGCCCACATCATCTCATTTGTTCCCAAATGTGTTGGCTTTCCCCTACTCGACACATTGCACACATTTGCCTATGAACTGCACCACCAATCTGGAAGGCTCAGTTGTATCGTTTTCCTCAAAAGTATACAACTTATTTTTTAAGTGAGACAACCTATATTCCATTCTCCTATCTTTTGAATATGTAGAATGTAGTTGCAAACTAGGATCGACTATCCATTTATGAGTCTCGGTAATACCAATTTGTTTCAACTGTAAGATTTCAACCCGATCCTCTTCCATGTTTGTCTTGAAATTAAGTTGAGTTTATGCTATGTCAAATTGCCCCAGGACCTCAAAGATATTATCTTTGTCGAGGCCTAATGAATCTTTGTCGAGTGAATGAAATGCTTCTTCACAATATTTCTTCACTTCCTTAGCTAATCTCTTACTTTCAACTATGTTAGCCTCCCAGGTCTTCAATATTATATTGCCTCTAGTTTTCTATGAAAGAGACAATCTAGAGACCATAGCTACTTCTTCTCTTGCTGATGACACAACTACCTCCTAGAAAGTAGCTCGAGCAGCAATGGCCTCTCTCTCCTTTAAGAAAATATTATTTAAGGATTGGTCTACCACCCGAAAATGGTTTTGGACAGCTTCCACCTTATTAAAAAGGATTTGTTGTGACGATTCTAGTTTTTCGCACACCTCCAGGGCTTGAACTTGGAAAACTACCACATCTACAGCCGTGTTTCAATTAGGTTTATTTTGGCCTGTAGTTTTTTTACCAACTGTCCCTGCTGACTGGCTTATTCTCTACTTTCCTATGCATTCTTATGCATTTCGTCGAGACTGAATTTGAGTTGTTGAATTTCCTGTCTGTCATAGGATCTAATCTACTCAAAAATATTATTCATTTCACTCCTGACATTCTCTTCCACAGTCTTGACTTGATTTTTCAATTGGCTCACCAACAGATCCTTCTGCTTCAATTGTTCTTTTAGGTTCCCAACTGAATACTAGTTTTTTGTTGCAAAATCTCCTAGCGAGCCTGCCACCTCTATAGCGAAGTCTACCTCTTCCAAGGCTTTTCCATCAAATAATACCATGTGTCTCTTCACAATTGCACCCTCTTTTTGGTGCAATTCTCATTTTACCACAACCCTCCTTTTCTTGCTAAAGAAGAAATAAAAAAGGGGCATCTCTTCAACTAAAATAGATGTAATATATTCTATGAATACTACTTCAGTGCTCGGGTTCCCTCTACTGAACTATCAGAGTGTGATAGATTGGACAGGGCTGCCTGTTTCGGTGGATGGTTATTTCTTGACTGTGTCAGTAGTCGATTTTCCTGGTGTGGACAATGTCTTTTCTTCTCTCTTTTTTATCAAGCCCTCAGTCTGAGCTTTAGCTTGATCACTTGGTGGATTTGGCAATGTGGTGTCTCCTTTCTGAGTCAAAACCTTAGTCTCCTCCAAATTTTCTTGAGCATCCTGTCCACTGGAGCTACTTGTTTCTAAGATCTGGACCTCAATTTTCTATTTAGCTAGAGTTGTTGGGGTTTCTCCCTGCAAGACTTTAGGAAGGCCATCTATTTGGTGCCTTTGGAAATTATAGAATTCAACCAACTTATCTGGAGCCAGAGCTTGGACTCGGCTCAAAACCTCCCAATAGGATCTTACTCCTCAGAATATATCATCCTAGGGATAATCTTCATGCTCGTATATTTTCAAATTGTAAAGGGACATGTGATTTCCTATGTTCTTTTGAGGATCGTGTTTCTTGAATTCTATATTGGCAAGTTTGATTTCCTCTAGGGCTGCAGCCTCTACTTTTAAATAGCCTAAATCTAACAGCGAAAACATGCCAATCTGCAAGGGAAAAGTGGGCTATAATTTTTTCTGCACTGCCTATAGTTCCTTTCTCATTCCCCCAAGCACAGTATGATGCACTACTTCACGTCACACCAATCGGTTTGGTAGAAACTTTGGCAAGGCATGTGGAGGAACCAAACAACCAAAAACCCTGATATAAGAAAAAATCTTTTCAATATACCAATCCACTATCTTCCCCAGGTTGGTCACTATTTTTTCAAAGATCCTCGGAGGTGGGCACCCATATATAGAAACATGCATCGACACCACCACATAATTGCAGATTTCATAGAAGAAATCTTTCGCTTTATCTTCCTGTAGTTTCGAATGATAAATATGTATTGGTTTGTCACTGGTTGGAGTCCAACTCCGGCACATCAAAGGAAAAGGTGTCATAAAAAAAACAACATCCATAAGGTATTCTGACATGTAAAATGGGGCAGGTCATCCTTTGGCTTTCAACGTCTGATATTCGGTTATTTCCTTGGCCAAACTATGTGATAATATCTTGTCCCAATTGAATGAAAAACCCTATGCAACTTCATGCATGATCGGTACCCATGATAACAAGAAGTGGGTAGAGTTTTCCCTCCCAAAAATTCTACAGAGCATCATGGCCATATACATCATATGAGAGTCTAATGATGTAGCAACGTATATGCCATGGGTGTCTGCTCTGAATTTCTCAAGGCGTGCCCACCAATATTTTATCAAGTCAAGGTAATTCTTTACACCTTTTGGGCATTCTTATTTATCGAACTCCTTTAAGAAAGCGGTATTATAACTATGTTTGAATGCTGGGGACAATTTGTACATCACATGTATATGTTCTGGGTGGAAAGATTCAACAACATATTTATGTGAATTGTAGATGGTCCTGGTCGTGACGTCAACATTCTCCAGGGCCTAGCCTATCATGTCGTTATATGGAATGAGACATGGTCACATGACTATCTTATGCAACTCTGATTGAGCTATGTATTTGAGCTTCGTTGCCTGAGTTTTGATCCCCTCATTATTTGACTCTTCTAGATAGTTGTCCAGTTCATATTGTAGGATATCGCATACTTGCGTCCATTTTTTATGGTCTCCACAACTCTCGGCGATGTGTCTGAGAGGACATATGTGTTTTGGCTCAAGCTCTCACCCATCCCTTTAACCATTTTTCTTGGAGCCATGACTGTAGTAAACTCAGGACTGTGTTACCTGTCACAGAAAATGCACAAAACTTATTATCTCTCTAAGCTTGCTTTGTGAAAAACGTGAATGGAATTTAGAATGAAATATCTTCTTCACCTTAAGTGCATCAATTTGCATATACCTTGACTGACAATGTGTTTACTTCCCTTCATGAAAATATTTGGGCGATGATCCAAGATCTTATTTGAAATCATTTTCCCTAGATCGACTATTAATGCCATTAATGGATGGTGGTTTGTGATTGAGAAAAGAATAGATGAAAATTTGAATTTATCTGAACGATGATTCAATGAAAACTTAACATGAGATAGATGATGTTTAACCTGTTAATTAATCATGTTTAATCTTAACTCTTTTCATACCTTCGGACCTCAGGGTATTCGATAACAGCTTGATATATGGTTCCCGATGTTCGAAACTACAAAGTGATTAATTACTCGTTAATCATCTGTAATCTTTAATTAACTATGTTTAATGCTTAAGACATTTCGAGAGTTTGGGTTTCGTTAATTTACAAGTTAGATCTTCTACCATTTTCCCGAAAGGCCACTTCCCGCAGTGACGTGTTAAAACTCAGGGAGGTATACATGTATATGGTGACAAGGATCGAACGCTTTTCGCATATCGAGATTTTGAAGGTGAGGCATGTTAGAATGCCTAAATTATGAAACTTCAAAACTCGAAACTCTGAAGTATTCTTTAGTGAATTGACTCTTTAAAGAGTAGGCGGATCCATAACTTTTAAGAGATTAGGATCATTTGATTGAATGGAAGACTTCATCAATGGTGAGAATCAAGCACACATTGTTTTTTTTTAAACGAGAGTGAAATCTACTTAAAGTCTAAAGTTTAGAAATATATATGTGTTCCAACATAGTCTACATCTAGGGATCGTGTATCCCTGCAAGACATCAAAGAATAGTAGACCAAGTGCCTTTATTGGGCAAATGGAGTCAATATTGCGTTTCTGTGAAACACATTCAAAAAAGGATCATTCTGAGAAAGGAGTTTAAACCTAAACTTAGAAAACCTTTAAAACACATCAAATCATTGACCTTCAATTAGACTACTTGAAATTCCTCTTTCTTAAAACTGTATTCAGATTTTCTTAAGATAATCAAAGTAACTTTATTCGAAATATCAAGTTTTGATCGATTTCATTCGCATCAAGGTTAAATGTATGTAACATAATTTCTTAGGGGGATCCCTCGTTGGTTCAAAATGTAAATATTACTAAAAAGGAATTAGATGTCAGAGTATATCATGTAGATTCATATGACAGCTATACAGATATCATAGACATTGCTTCACTACCAGCGAGACAATTTTGTACCCCGATGAAGTTATCTATTTTTTCCATTGAATTTCCTTTCACCACTTCAATTTAGAAATTTTTCATTTAAATGTTGAGATGAGGGCAATCATTTAATGAATTTCCTTTCATCATCTATTTTTGGACAAAATGGGAGCAATCGATTTCTCAAATTTATTTTCACCATTTTCCTTGGACTAGATGGGGGTAATCATTTCATGAATTTACTTTCACCATCTGTCTTATATTTGAATACATGAAGTGGGGGAAATCAATATGTATATAACATACAAAGGGTGATATATGTTTAAGATATTCAAGGAAAGGTCTGTCATATTTTTTAGTATACTCTGAAACTAATTTTCTTTCAATCTTCAATACATCTTCACCTATTGAGAAGATTTTACAGGGGATTTTAAATTTTAGGGATCAACCTTGAGCGAGCTAGTTAGTTATAACTAGATAAGAGAGATAAAGTTATTAGGATTAGCTTCGACATAAATTTTTTTAGTTAATTTGAAAGGGATGTATAAATTTGCGCCTAACATTATTGAAGACATGTTTCTGAGTTTTTCGAGTTAAGGAAAAATCCTTTCTCTTTATGAAGACCAGGTAGGGGTATTGAGAATCGTAGGAAAATAAAGCTCTTAGGATAGGCATAATAAAATAGAAATAATATTCAAAAGTTCTGTTGCAAACGAGGTTAATTTCACACAATCTTATTCATTGATTCTCTCATTTTCTTCAAGGTCTTTTTATTTTTTATTTTAATTTTATCCAAAATCAGAGGAAACTTTTAGTATTAGGCTGTAATTCTTATATTCCTCTGGTTGTTGATCAGGTGAAAGTATTTGTATGGATGAGAATTATTTCATACTTATTGATATCCCCTTAAAATTTAACTTGGGTCAGTAGGGAAAAAGTTCATACCTCGTAATCTCTTTATATTTTCAACCAATTAAACTATTTATTTATCACCTATTTTGAGAGAAAGTTAATGTCCTGAAAAGTGAGTGCTAGTTTTAGATACATCCATATCTCTCAACTATCAACAAGCCTTTTGCATAAAAATAAACATGAGGAATGTTAGAAACTTTTGAAGAAAAAGGGATGATAGGTGTTACTTGTTTTTTATATTTATGTTTCTATGGAATTAATAAAACTGGTCCTATCTATAGTGAAAGAAAAAGTTACCAAAGAAGTGAAAAACTGTAAATCAAAAAGAAAATCAAACCGGTATATACAATGGTGATTTGGGATCTGACTATTGCATGAAGTGTTTCAGGTAGAGCCCATTGATAGGGGCGTTAAGGATTTTCCCATCGAGGTTTTCTAATAAGAATGGATTCTTTCCCTCAAAGGCTACGACCCTAAAAGGTCCACACCAAATGTGATCAAACTTGCCATGCTTTACAACATCCTCTTTCCTAGCATCCCACTTCAATACTTGGTCATCATGAAGAAATTCTCTATCTTTGGCTTTTTTATCAAACAAAGATTTCATGTTGTCTTGATATTTCTAAAGTTTCTCATCTACTTCGGCCCTGTTCTGTTGTACTTCAATTAACTAGTTTATTCTTCTAGTAACATCATTAGGTTCTTCCTTTGATTCTTTCAAGAGATTCATCATAGGAAGAGTGAGATTTATGGGGAGGAATACGTCGGTACCGTATAACATTTGGAAAGGAGACATTCCGATTGATTTTTTAGTGCCTATCCGATTTGCCCACAAAGCGTATTTCAAATGAACGTGCTAGGCTTTCTTGTTTTAAGTCAACACCTTTTTAGTTATAGTGATCAAGCTCTTATTTGATGATTCATATAAGTCGTTTCCCTGAGGATAGTAGGTTGTGGAATTTCCTAGTACAATATTGTACTTCTGACAAAAACTAGCCATCACCATCGATTTGAAATCTTAGGAATTATCAACAACTATCTTTCAAGGACAACCAAATGTAGATAAAATGTTTTCTTCTAAGAAATTTATCACCACTGAGTCCATGNNNNGTTAAGATCCATTTATTCTGTGCACTTGAATGTGGATGGATTTCTCCGATGAAATCGAGACCCCATTGTTGAAACTGAGCTTTTGTTTTCACTGGAATTAAGGGTAGTGCGGGAATCTTTTGCTTGCATGAGAATAGTTGACATGAGTTACAGGCTCTGACTTTAGTATTCACGTCAGTAAACAATTTTGGCCAATAGTATCCATCTCTTAGGATTTTGTAGGTTGTTTCTCTCCATGAGTGATGTCCTCCACACACTCCTTCATGAAACTCATTTATGATGTTCTCCATTTCAAATTCGATTAAGAAGCTTAATAAAAAGCCTAGGGGATCCTTCCAATATAATTGGCTATCAATCATACAATATTTTACCGTGTGCAACTTCAATGTTCTCGCCTTGGAAGGAGTCATGTCACTTGGACACTTAAGATTCAGGAGATATGAAATTATGTCGCCATACCAAGCTGAGGAAGAGAATTTTTCTTTAATCAGAGTCCCAGGTATCTGCACATCAAATTATTCTGTATCTGGAAAACCTTCGTAAGTTTGTAGATGATTTATCCCGAGTGCTCTAAAATTTGATTCGGCTAATAGCTTAGTCAAGCCCTGACCCTTGATGAGTTTGGTCGGTTTTATCTCAAGGTCGAATTCTTGAATTTTGCTAACCATCGGCCTCTTTTTCCATCATTGTCAGGATGAATCAATATGTCCTTGACTGTGCTGGTTGGTACATAGGAAATCACCTTGGAATGAAGCACATAAGTTCTGAAATATTTGAGCGCTTTCACCATTGTGTATGCCTGTTTTTCCAGTATATCATATATCAACTCTTCGTCTCTGAGAATTTTACTGAAAAATGCTATTGGCTGCTCGAAACCTTCATTGTTCTTCTGTAAGAGCACAACCGTGATAGTATGTTCAGAGGAAAATGAAAAAATCAAGAACTCTTTCATATAATCTGGGCTGGCTAGCACTGATGCTTCTCCTATCATTTTCTTGATGCGTTCGAAATATTATTTGGCCTCAGTCATCCATTTGAACTCACTTTCCTTTTTTAGCATATTTGTAATCAATTTAATAATTTCAACGAAATTTGGAATGAATCTTCTTAAAAAATTCATTTTTCGTAAAAAAGATTGAATGTCCTTTCTGTTTCTAGGATTATTTATTGTATCTATGGATTCAACCTTTTTTGGATCAATTTTGATTCCTTTCTTAGATACTATATGACCCAAGAGTTTACCTTCCTGCATTTCAAAATGGGATTTCTTGGGATTTAAGGACAAACCAAATTTTCGGCATTTCTTGAACATTTGTTTGAGGTGTACCAAGTGTTTTTCATCAGAGTTAGAAAAAACAGTTAAATCATCAAGATATATAATGAAAAAATTATCTCTTTCACCAACAAAGGCTATGTCCATCGCTTGTTGAAAGGTGGCCCCTGCGTTCATCAGACCGAATAGCATTTTGTCAAACATGAAAGTACCCCATGGAGTGGTAAACACGGTTTTCTCTTTGTCATCTTCGTGGAATGCAATTTAATTGTAACCTGAAAATCCATCAATCATAGACATTCTATAACATCCCCAAAAATAAACTATTTTTAAAGTCTGAAATTTCGTAGGAAATTATTTCCGTTTTTGGTAAATTCAAAATTAGAAATTTTTTTCCATTTATGGAAATTACGAATTTTGAATTTAGTTAATTGTAATTAATGATTATGACTATTGGGAACAGATATGATTTGACCCAACTAACTAATTGACTATGACACTTGTATGAAAAAAAATATTTTATATTTATTGCAAATGGACAAATGGAACAACCAGGTTAAAATCAGTTGACTATGACTCCATGAGTGGGGAACATGTTGGAACTACCTCGGGGATAATTATTACAAGTGTAAAATCAGGAACTTGGCCATTGGCAGCCACTGGAAATTAGGGCTTTGGAAAGCTTCAAAAATTCCCAAAGGGAAAAAGACCTAGGCACTTTTGCTTTTGGATATATAGCATATGGGAGGAGGGAGGATGCTACCTAGTATGTTGGGGAAAATAATTTATCTCCTGCTGTTATGAACACTACTTGTTGGGTGTGAGGCAAGGAGAANATTGTTGAGGAGGAGTTTTGAGTTTTCCCTCATGGATTCATGGTCAGGCTAGGGGGTGAACATGACAAGTGATTTGGCTACCCTGTTCTAAGGTTGGGAGGAACGTGGTTGTTCCATTTGTTGTTCAAAAATTTGTCTAGATATGTCTATCTTCTCCTTCTCTGTTTACATGCCATTGTGAATTATTGGCTGTTAGGATTTCATCTATTTAAATATGAATGAGGTACTCTGTTATTAAATTCTGAAGGAATGTAGTGATAAGTAGGATAGACTCTCACAGTTTAACTGTAACTGTAATTAATAGAATTCTACTTTATTATTTATGTTAGAAATTTCTGTCAGTTCGGTGCATCATTTGTATCTAACTATTCTGTTTAATAATCACTATTCTGGAAGTAAACCTAAGATTTACGAACATTACAAACCTATACTACATACATACATCTCTGTGAGTTATCTTTTGATTTTGGACAAATTACCCTATCACATTTAAACTATTGTTGCAAATGATTATATTTAATAGGAGATAACTATGTATGAAGATAACCATATGACTTACAAGACTCACTTCAAACAACCTACAGTATGTATATCAATAGGTGTTAATGATAAAATGGAGGACGATTAAGTCTAACTGATCATATATTAAGTTATGGAAATAGTACATGAAAACGAACCAAATTTGTTAACGGAAATGAAGTCTTGGAATGAAATGCTAGAGGAGTGAAGGCCCGATGAATTCCAAAAAAAAGATTCTAGAACCCTTTAATAGATTTACACATATTCTGATAAATTCAAAATTTCATAGCTTTGCTAAAAAATAATAAATCGTTCTAGCCTCTGTATAAGTCAGGTATCAATGTAATAAAAGAAAGCAAATAGCTCTGTTCGCCACAACGAACTCTTCTAGAAAATAAAACAATATAGGAGCAAATTAAATGTATTGAAAGACATACTGCCTGGAGCCATCTAAATTATAGGTATATACATATTCGGTAGTAGCCAAGATTCGCTATCCATCCAAAATTCTAAGTATAACATAACCAATATACCGAAACAAGGAATTGACCAATTTAGTTTTATCCACTAAAATCAACTATACAATTTATGAACGATGGCAAAATTCCTATTAATTACACCTTAATATTTTATTTTATACAGAGGCAAGGGTTCGTCCCTTAGGGATTTTCTTTAATCTGAAGACATAGTTAAACCCACTGCCATAGCAATATGTTACTTCTACCCATGATAACTGCATGCTAATCTATTCACGCAATAGAACCTATAAGTATTGTTTAAGCACTACTTTTAGAACCCGAGTACCTTATGTATAGGGTGCAACTCCAAATCGGGAGACTGTAGGCACCAACAGTCCTGCGAGAAAACAAGGATAGTAATGAATAAAAGAATTTAAGAAAATTTCGAATAAAGAATTAGATTAAAATTCAAGACAAATTCGATGCTTCAGAAATATCATATCTATGATTCCCAACATAACTTAACTTGCGGTATGAGTCTATCGTGCCATTTGCGCAGCTGAGGTAGACATCCACAAACTGGAAGGGAGAAGTGGTTCAACGTCTATCTGATGGGTACCCTCACAAACACTAGGGGTCCCATCATTAGATCACTATAAACAATTTGTTAACAATGATTACCATAAAGAAATACAAGGAACTGTTAAAATTGAAATGATTAAATATATACGGAGATTATACACTATCAAAATTATACAAAATTGCAGAACCATTACAACCATGAGACTTCACCCTTTACACTATAATAAAAACATGTGCTGACAGCCGACGATAATAGACAACAAGATTCAACAGGGATTCAGGGTGCCTGGAAAAACCCTGTCATCTTCCTTCTTATAAAGATGATATGAAAATCCTTTTATGTTTCCTAACGGCCAGGTGTCTTTGGATGAGTATAGAGTAAATCCTCTCAGGAAATTATTTTAAAGACTCTGAAGATTAATAATGCATAGTGAAACCATCATTGTATTCAGATGCATTGAGCCACATTTAGGGAAAACCCTATATAAATATCTATTATGTACAAATAAAAAAGGAAAACCTACATCACCTTACAACAAGGAATTGCGGTTGACAACCCAGAATGCCAAGAATCCTTACGGTGAGCTCAGGAGGTGAAATATAAAGGTTCAACGCAATGAAATGCAACCTATTCCGACAAAAAATACAGTAGGATGTCGACCCTTAGAAAAATGACTATTACACATTGGAAAATTGAATATTCCATTGACGAAGAACCCTTGTAAAATAGTTATAACACAGGGTTATAACTTTTGGCAATGATGTTATCCCACGGAAACTTTCTAAGATGAAATCACATAGGGTTCAAGAAAGTAATTCTTTGGCTACATATCATATGGAGGTGGGGAAAACTACGAAACGATAGAACCTAGTTTCAATCGACTTTGCCTCTAATGCAGTAGTCTTTTCTCCTACACAAAAATCCTTTACATAATAGATAATAAGTCTTTCCAAAACATCAACACCTTGGAGGACACAGACAAAATATACGTATCATTACCAAACGGTGTAATCATGTAGGACAAATAACGAATAACCATTATAGAAGAATGCTTACCTTGCAAATATTTCGACCAGTGTTCTATAAATGCTCCTTTCATCGATGCAAGTCCCAGTTTCACGATGGTTGGTCACTACACCAAGCCGAAGAGTAAAAGAGGTTATTTAGCAATGTTTTGCTTAAGCACAGGGATGTGAATTTACAAAAACAAACAATGGAAAAGCCTCTAATGATCCTAGTAATGGAGACGAGTAAAGATCCATGCCGAGGCCATGTGATATATGTGAGGTGGCGAGAGTGTAGTGGGCACGAAGGCCAAGCACTAGCCCAAGGAGTACACCACAGGTTTCCTTGTTTAATGTTGCAGGTAGGGTCATTAAATCTTGACAGTACCCCCCTGCCACCCTACTTATGTCTTAGTTATGGAGAGGAACAAATGCAGACCGGTTAGGTTTAGAATGTGCACCCTTTTTGTTGTTTGGTTATGTTTTAACTCTTACC
>JASDQU011177396.1:2388-25848 GCA_032191745.1 Picea mariana
TGGAATGAGTGGTGGACATACATGGCTTTGTTGATGCAGACTGGGCTAGAGATTTGGACCACAGAAGATCTACATGCAGTGGGAGTTTTGAGCAGGTATATGTCAAAACCAGGGAAGGAGCATTGTACTGCAGTAAAGAGGGTCTTCAGGTATCTTCGTGGCACCACCAGTTATGGATTGTGCTACCAGGGAAGGCCAGGATTGGAATGAGTGGTGGACATACATGGCTTTGTTGATGCAGACTGGGCTAGAGATTTGGACCACAGAAGATCTACAAGTGGGTATGTGTTTAACCTATTTGGAGGAGCAATTAGTTGGATGAGCAAAAGACAGGCTGTAGTGGCACTCTCAACTACAGAAGCTAAATACATGGTAGCCACACATGCAAGCAAGGAAGTAGTATGGTTACAAAGATTGTGTTCAGGTATTGGGTTGGCACAACAAGCAGTGAGATTAGATTGTGACAGTCAGAGTGCAATATTCCTGGCAAATAACCCAGCTTATCATTCGAAGGCAAAGCATATTGATGTTCAGTATCACTTTGTGAGAGACATGGTTGAGGAAAAGAAGGTGTTGCTGGAAAAGGTTGACACTTTGAAGAATGTTGCAGATTCATTGACAAAGTCTGTGAGCACGGAAAAGTTCTCCTGGTGTAGAGTAACAATGGGCATTGTTGCCTTGGATTGTTGACTATATAATCCCCTGGACCCCTGGATGCAAAGAAAACAAGTGGGATAATGTTGGGTATGTGTTATATTCTTTGCATGTCTGTGTGTGTGGGTGCATCAGATACGACAACTGTGTCTGAAATTTTTTTTTTGGGCGATTTTTGCTATTTTTAGCGGATTTGTAAACTAATCCCGGATTAAGGGATTAGGGTTTTGGTATCTACGAAATACCTAAAAACATTGTATATATTGTATGGCGAATGGTGAAATTCAATATAATGAATAGAAGAAAGGTTTTCCCAGTTGAGGGTTTCCGGTATAAAATCTCTATGTATTATGTGTATGAGCCATTGATTAATTTATGTCTTTCTTAAGAATCTATATGCATTTATTTACTTCATAGGTTTAAAACTCACATGTAGGAATCCCTTAGAATCCTTGAGTTTGCAGTGAATAACCAAGCTCAGGACGTATAGAGACTTCTAGGAGTTCGAAGGAAGGACGAGGGTCTAAGTTGCCTCGTAGAAAGCCAGGCTCAGGAGGAAGAATGCCAAGTTATTTAGCCAGGAGTCTTGAGAGCTTGAACGGATTGTGGAAATCCTAGACGGAGAAGCACCTATTTTCTAAGAGTCATCGGATCAAGCAGAGTTGAGAGGAGGATAAAGCCAAGATTCATTCATCTTTTGAAATATCAGGAGAGGTAGGGGTCGTTTATCTAACACCTAATGGTTTCGAGGTTTCAGCCATCAGGAAAATACAGGTGATGACTTTCCCAAAGTCACGAAAGGTGAATCGTCGATTTAAGCGGAGTCGTTGGTTAGTGGAGGATTTGGACCGTAGATTTGGAGTGATCGGATCTTCGGGGATCAGATATTTGGGAGTGAAGGGAGAGTTTTTCACTAATTCTCTGAATCGTGAAGTCCCAAAATATTTGGGAGATGGGACCCAGTCCCTAGTGGAAGGTCATGACATGGACATAAGAGAGAAGGGTAGCTCTTGCTAGTCCCTTAGTCAAATTTTGGGGTTTCGGAAGCTGGAGTGTTGGGTTTGTATCACATCAATATTCCCGAGGTCGCGAGTTGTGAAACGCCTTTTGGTGTAGGTCGTGGACACAACGTCGTGGTCATGTGAGAGAAGAGCTTGCGCCTGGTGCTAATTCGCATAGGTGGGGTTCAGACAAGTACCTGTGGATTTAGTCATAGGATTCCATCAAGGAATCGAAGAGCCATTTTGGCTTAGGGATAAAGAAAGATCCAAAGACTGGGAGGTCAAGTAGACCCTGCTGAGGTAGGGGTGTTGTGTCACATCCAATAGATCTATCCAGTTCACTTGATCTATCCCCACACATTTTTGCAAGTATTCCTCAAAAATCCCATTGATTCATTCCATCTTTCCATCTATCTATGGATGGAAAATGGAGATCATCAACAACTTCATTTCGACAAGCTTGAACAATGTTTTCAAAACATTCCTAGTGAACCTCGTATCCCTGTCTGAAATGATTCTCAACAGATGACCGCAATAATTCACTACATGCTTGAAAACCATTTTTCCACCTCTTATGCCCCACAGTTCATCTTCATCCGAATGAATACCGCATACTTGGAAAAATGATCCACCATGACCATGATTTCATTGTATCCTTGCACTACCAACAATGGGGTGATGAATTCCATTGAAACACTTTCCCATGGTTTCTCCGGAGTCAGTAAAGGTTGTAATAGACCTTCTTGAATCCTGGTGTCAGCCTTTCCCTATTGACAAGAAAGACAAGTATGGAAATATTCTTCTATGTCTCGCTTCATACGCTCCCAAAAGTACCATGTCTCTAATAATTCCAGTGTTCTATGTTTCCCTGGTTGGGTAGCCCAGGGTGAGTTATGGAATTTCTTCAATACATTCTTGCAGATATGACTTAACTTATGAATGTAGAGGAATCCACCAAAGTACAAGATCCCTTCATGAATAAATAACCTCCTTTTTTCCCCTCCTATACCTGCTTCATAATTCTTTTCATTGTTGGATCAACCTGCAGTCCTTCCTTAATATTTTTTCATATCTCTACCAACACATGAATCTGACTCCCATCCATCATAGTAGGTTATTATTCTTCCTCAAGTGTGGATAGTTGATCCTTGCCACTCAAGGCATTAGAAACAACACTTAGTTTGTTCAGCCTATACTCGATGGTCATGTCAAATTCAGCCAATAATTCCTTCCAACGCGCCTTCTTGGGGGAAATCTTGGGTTGTGTTTCAAAGTAACTCATCGCAACATTATCTATCTTTACCACGAAGGGCCTACCTAGCAAGTAGTGCCTCCATACTTTCATATAGTGCACAAAAACATTCATTTCCTTCTCATGGACCATATACCTATGTTTGCGATCCTACAACTTCATTCTCTAGAAGCCAGAGGGTTCCCATCCTGCATCAAAACTCCTCCTATGGAAAAGTATAAGGTGCCCATCTAAACTTCAAAATATTTCTCAAAGTCTGGCAGATTTAACACTGTTACAGAAATATTCCCTTGTGGACAGGTGAACTTTCCCTTGGATTACGGACCCCTATACCAAGACAGAAAATTACATTTGGACACTACCATTCCTATAAATTAATTTTGTCCATTGGAAAAGAGAGAAGGAGGGGAAGTATGATGCAACTCATTTGTGACATTTTTCCTAGATGCTCCAATCCATGAGTAGGATATTTACTCTCGGTGAAAATATGTACCTATAATGAACAATGATAAACAAATGACTATCTCCTACTCTAAGGGATTAGACAAAGAAAATCCATCTATGTAAATTAATTCAAACATAGAGAAGCACATGAAAACATACACTTGAAGGAAATAGGCCAAGTATATTAAATGAGAACCAATAAAACTTACAGAACATGAATGATGTCAACTGCAACTCCTCCAAGCTCTCCTCTTCCAGACCCTTGCATGAATCCTAAGATCATAAGTTTGATATCTTTGTCTATGTGTTTTTAACCTTGGAAAGCCCTTAATATATAGGATTGAGAGGCACAAAAACCATGATTATATTTGTGGATTAGTTAAGGATATGAATCCTTTCGGTTAGGATATGATCCTAGAATAGTTCCATGGATAGCATTCGAAACAAACCAACCTCATCTCCAAGAGATGGCCCTTAGAAAGAGGAGGGATTCTCCAAATTTTCTTCTAACCAAAAGAAATGCTCCCATATAGTTAGAGACATAGAGTTTATCCTAGATCATTCCTCCCTAAATAAGGTAAATGGGAAGCTACCTTATGGGGTATCACTCCCCCAGCATGGCCAGGGGGGTGCTACCCTTCAAAAATACCCAAATATTGTCGTTTTTTCAAGTAAAAAGTGTGTTTTTGGCCTTGAAATGATGGGTTTCTTCCTCCAATATGACTTAGGGATCATAGAAAATGTTGTTTGATGGTTTCAAGGGGTTAAAACACATAAAAACACATATAAAAGTGCACGTGACACTTAGTAAGGTGCATACTGAACTTGGATACACTTGCGACACTTACCAAGGTGCATACGACACTTGCGACACTTAGGGTAAGATACTTAAGTGTGGAATTTTGATTTGTAATAGATGCCCCCTAAAGTGTGAGGTTAGAAGAGAAACTGATGGTCGAAACACTTTACAATTCTTCAATGCAAGGGTGTTGGAGTGGTAGAACCTAACAAAATCTAGAAACAACCATCAAATAGTTTTAATATATGTTTCATCCCTGAGGAAGGCATACCTATGCTCGAAATACAAAAGACTCAAAGCATGGTTTCTAACAAATACACTGCGGATCCATGAGAATATTGAATAAGTATATGGCCACCAAGCGTACAATGTGGATCCATATGACTCAATCAAGTTGTAGCCACAATATTTTACACAGTTGAGATACCATATGGAAAAACAACATAGCCACAGACCAATACAAAGTGGATATATGTAACAATGTATATCAGTAAGTTTCAAACTCCATTGAAACCTAGGTTAGTCAGATAATATTTGGTAGATGCCAAATATGTCCCAGGGTCTTCATCTTGATCCCGAACCAGTACAATTATAACCATGTGAATACATGTGTTGATGTCGAACATGGTAGAAGCCACTTGATTACCGTCCATTGACGTTAAATGTTAACAAGTGCGAGGGAAATCACCTTTGATGTCAATGAATCCCAAGGTACCCTAGTACAATCCAACATGTATGGATTTGTGAACTGAAGTCAAGCACTTGTGGAATCATTCTATTAGAGGCCAATGGTGTTCACCCACTGTCGAAAGCAAGGAGACCTACCATTGAGGCATGCAGGAAGGGATGATTTTAAGGATGTAAATTTGATTTAAAATGTAGAAACCTTCACGAATATTACTAATCCTTCATATGCCAACTACAAAATGTTGGCGATGTTTTTGTAAAAATACCAAAATTTCTAAGGATTTTATATAGTTTGTATAAAATTTTGGCGATTTTTAAGGTAAAATAATTTTATCCTATAGAATTTGGGCGAATCATTTTTAGAATAGCGAATATTTTTTTTGGAAAAACCATGGAAAATTAGTCCATGAGTGAAATTTAGCCCCTAAAATCATCCCTGCATGATGCAAGTTCCAAGGTACTAATTGGTTTCTAATTCTAATTCTTGGATGATGTGCTGAATTTAATAGGAAAATACTTGTCAAAGGAGGGTCTTGATGTATCCCTCATCATCGACATGAAACTGACACAAAATAGTGATTTAAGATTAAATATTAGATTTGAATAGACTAACACAGGCATGAATACTGAAGAGTGGTTTATACTTACCTTGAACATTACATGGAATGAGAATTGACTTGGTAGCATTGACTCAATGAGGCAAGGATCCAAAAATAATGTGATGATTTCCATAGTGTAACCACAACCAAAGGTTCTCTTTGATGTAAAAGAGTATGATGACAAACATAGGTTCTCTTTGACGGAAAAGAGTATGAAAACACATGGAATTCAAATGACTCAGAGACAAGTGGATTACCCAAGTGTACGACATAATGTATACAGGTGCCATGTTCAAGGGAGACAACAAAAGATGCCATAAAGTTTTCATTAAACTTGACCCATTTCCCAATTTCCCCCCCCATCCAGATAGATGAGTACCTCTTTTTTTTTAACAAGCTCGAGGATTATAACAGGTGCTTGGTATAAGATCATCCTTTAACGAGTCCTTTGGAGAATTTTTAATGAACCCTAGGAAGGAGTGGTTTGGTCCCAGATAGGCCTTTCAATGTATGTTTTACGAGCCCAAAGAAAGTAAATTTTTTTTTTCATGTTTAGAGAGTTTGAAAAACACTTAAAGATGACTCCATGAATGATTTTTTCATAAATTTAGTCTCCCAAGCCCGAAAAAGTATAAAATGATACTTAGGATAACTCTCCTAACCATATAGTCAGGGTGTTCCTTTTTCATAAAGTAGTTTGATGAGATCGAAAAAGAGATAAACCACTGCTCAACGGATGTGCTTTCTAATTCACTTTAACGAGCATGAAAAACAACAAGATCACTCAGTAAAATTTTCATGTTTAGAGAGTCTAAAATGAGCTTAAAGGAAACTCCATGGGGTTAGTTTTTTGTATAACCTTTACGAGTCCGAAAAAATGATAAAAGTATACTCGGTCACATTCTCATGTATTTACGAGCACGAGAAAGAAAAAATACTAATCTCAGAATTGGTTTCATTTTTAGACAAGCTTGAAAAAAAATTAAACTATGCTTGTAACTCCAGGTTCAATCCGAAGATTTATGTTTCATGTTTTTAATGCGCTTGCCACAGAGAAGAGAAACTATGCTCGTATCTTTTGTTTCATTTTTTAACGATCTTTCCATAGAGAAGAAAAACTATGCTCGTAACCTATCCTTTATCATGGCTTTCAAGAGGATAATTCTATATAAGGAATACATGTCAAGGGACAATCATCGTCCATGGATTCCAGGAGATCTTCACTAGATGGAAAAAAAGCACTCAGGAAGGAACACATGTCGACGACCTCGATAAGGGTAGGGATATCTAGCTCTAATATCCCTATTGAAGAGATGACCATGTCAACTACTAGATCTAAGTCAGGTTAAGGGATATATTTTCTCTCGTTCGAAGTTGAAGGCATGGGACAATTTGTTACATAATTGACCTACGGTGTTGCGAACATCACTGGCATGTATGGATTGTTCAGGGAAGGCGGGGAAGATGGTTGACCATCACATGAGGGCTAGTGAATGAAATTTGGTTGATCATTACCATGTTTCTATTGTGAGGGAAAAAAAATCTCTCATAACATAGACATAGTCTCACCCAAGGAGCATGTTAAAATCCAAGGGGTCATGCATTACCATCACATCGACGTAGATTGTTTTTCCTCCCAAAGTAACTGGAAACTGAGGAAGGATCCATAACAGTTAACTAACTCTTATGTCAAAGTTCAACATATTGAGTCATGAGCACAAGTTGCAAGGAACCAAAATATTTCTAGGCATTCATAGATAAGACGCTAACAGAAGAACCTTCATTTATTATAGTGTTAGGAATATTATTATCACAAACCTACACAATGATTTGGAAAGGAACATAAGAAGGAGGACATGGTTCTCTCAAATTATTCGAATCAATAGAAATCATTTGAGTGCTTGAAAGGGGTGCCATCAGGATGGTTGGAGTGTCCCCTGGTTTGGGTGAATTAGTATTAACGAGGTAGACTTGATCGACATCCTCACTCCTTGAATGAGGAGTGGGATCGACCGATGACAGAATCAGATCAACAACTTTGGCTTCACTATTAAAGGGATGAGTGGGATCAATCGATGATGAAGCTGGAACGATCACTTGGGGAGTACTCTTTGGATAAAGAGTGGGGCTGAATGATGATGGAATTGGATCAACTACTTGGGTTACTGGTTCAACTTATGATGAAACTAGATTGACCACCTGATCAACCGGACTGACTAGGGATGGAACCAGATTGACCAGCCCATCAACTAACAATGGGTTGGAAGAGATCTTATGATAACCAGTTGGAAGTTGAATCTTTTCCAAAATATAAGAAGCCTCGTCCATACGAGGGAAAAGGTGAGAGTGATGGTCACCTTCGCATAACATACAAGGAAGTTTGATGGTTCTATTCTTTTTACTAACCTTAACGCCACTAGTTTATGGGGTGTCACCAGCATGTGCATTAGGGGTTGATGACATGGAAGTCCACATTTCTAAGACCTTGGGGAGACCAGGGAAATCCCTCGGAAATTGGTCACCCTTACAAAGCCTGCAAGGGAATTTGGGTTTAGGATTCTTCGTTTTAGACTTGTCGACTTTATCAACACTCCCAATATGATTAAAAGTAGTTTTTTTCTCGTATCCAACATGACCTTATGTGGTTGGAGGATTGGCCTCTTTCTGATTCTTCTTCTTCTTATCTTTTCCTTTCTTCTTCTTCTTATCAACTTGTCTACTCACTTTAGATATTTCACTAGGTGAATAAGGAGAAAGGGAAAGAGCCCTGACGAGTGAAGAAGGAGAAAGGTCAACATGAGGTTTATTTGTGGGTGGTGTTCTTACATATGAAGCATTAGGTGCATTCGAAGCATTGAGAAAAGTTGATATTACCATAGTGGGGAAAAACCAAACCGGTAACCCAATGGTCAGCCTTGAAAGAATCAATGTGGCAATGCATGGAGGACCAACATTTCCAAAAGAAGTAAAGGTGAAAGGTTCCCCAGCAAAATGGGTTCCTTCATTGGTATGCCTAGGAACTGACTCCATAGAGACTTACTTGACCTAAGGTCCACTAGGGAAAAAAAGAAACACACACTACAAATCTAAGAAGCAAACAATCAAACAAACATTCCCACAATGAAACCACTAGTGTGTGATGAAATCCAACATCACGAGATCAATATAGGAAGGGGATGGGATAGAGCGGGTGGATTAATTACGTTGGCAGCTTGATTAATGGAATTATGCCTTGGTGAAAGTTCCCATATGGTTTTACCCGTGGGTTTACCCTCCAAGGAGCTCGAGTTATTTTGAGCAATGCCTAACCTAGGTACGGTGAAGACTCCCCTTCATCATGACCTTGTGTATTAACCCTACATATATAGACCATTTTTGGAAATATTGTTGGAATATTGGTTGTTGTAATTGATGTCAACCCTAGTCATTGGTTTTGGATCCCAATATTGATGAAGGTATTTGGACATGAAGGAAATTTCACATGTAGATAAAACACCCATGGATGGATAATATACATCATGTTGTTTCTGGTGGTAGGTGGCACGTCACGTGGATCGTCATGGTTGAGGAGAAATGAATTTTTGAAGATGACAAAGTGAATTGAAGAAGGAAGTACATGTCAACCCTGAAGATAATTAAAGAAAAGAATTACAAAATAAAAAAGTGTTAGGTTGTCCCTAATGTTAAAAGGAAGTGACATAAAGGGTATAAATATATATCATTAAACATTCATTTTTCAATACACACAAGTTTGTTAATGAACAAGGAGATATAAGTCGAATTTCAGAGGAAATATAGAGTAAAGAAGGATGAATTTCAAGGGAGGATGAAGTATTTTGGTGATGTGTTCTATGATATATCTAGGTACCTGTGGTAAAAAATTCATCTCTCTATTCTCTATAATTTTGGACATACACTCTGTGGAAGATAGGGTTTTTGATTAGTCCTGAAGTTAGTCATAAACAAGTGTTCCGGGTAAAATAGTCGTAATGTCTTCATAGGGAATCCAAATGAAGTTAGACCAATTGCATTGGAAAGAGTACGGGTTGTAGTTTCCTTTGTATGAATTTCATAATCTTATGTTAAATATTGAGCATGGGGCATGTTGTACAAGTTCTCTCTCTGGAATAAACCAGAATTGAATAAGGTCTACCATTTTCTCTATAACTCATTTTATGGGAGGATTCAAGTAGTGGAACTTGGAGGTGTTTCAGAGAACACATTGAGTAATATTATCAATAGGATAAGAGTATTCAAATAAGTGAATAATTGTAGAAGTTGAAGAAGTCTCAGGAAGCATTATCAGTTTCTATGTGATGGTTGGTTGATTGTGATAATTTAATGTAAAGTTTTATTATCTCTCATATATTCTTGGGTGGAAGGAAGGGGCAAGGATGGAGAGGTCAAACCTGTCTTGATATTGGAGGATTGTATCTTCCTTTTGTATGTTTATCTCTCCCTTTATATTTGGAAGCTGTAGATACCTTGGAAGTCATTACTTCCTTTGAACAATAACTATTGCTTATTTCTCATATATTGTGCATGGTGTATTGTGGTGTATTGGTGTAACTCTCCTACTATTGTTCATTTCTCATTGAATATAATTGAATATGTAATTTGGTTGAAGTATAAGTTGAAAATGTTTTCAAATTGTACTTGATATTGATTCACCCCCCTCTCAGTATAAACAATTGGTATCAGAGCAGGTTGCCTTCAGAACAATTTAACCACTGGAAGGAAAATCCTGAGCAAAGATGGATGACCATGAGCACATTTAAAATGGGTTTCAAATTTTTGATGGAATAAATTATGCATACTAGAGTGATAGAGTGAAAAATTACCTAAAATATTTGGGAGTAGACATTTGGTACTCAGTTGTAAATGGCTATGTAATCCAAAATAATGCTCCAACTAATCCATATGAGAAGAAGCTTATGAGTTGTAATTCAAAACATAGACATTTTATTCTAGGAGCATTGGAAACAACCATTTCTATCAAAGTGATGGTTTGCAACACTGCTAAAGAGGTATGGGACAAAATCAAGAGTATCTATGAAGGTGATCCAAAAGTTAAGCATGTCAAGCTTCAACGACATAAAGCAGAATTTGAAAATTTGAAGATGGATGAAAAGGAAGATATTTCAACCTAGATTCTTAGAGTTGATGAAGTTGTTAATTATATCAGAGGATTAGGTGAAGAGCTTAATGAATCCTTGGTTGTACAAAAAGTGTTGAGATCGCTTCTCTTGAAGTATGATGCTAAGGTCTCCACCGTTGAAGAAACTAGGGACTTGACCAAAATGACAATGGATGAATTACATGGGTCTCTTATAGAATATGAAATGAGAAAAAGTATAGAAAATGACCAGCCAAACAATAAAGAAGCCTTTAAAGCCATAAACAAGACAAAATAAAAGAATAAGGACCTTGATGAAGAAATAAAAAATTTTGTAAGAAGGTTCCAGAAGGGAAGTGGAAGATACAAAGGTAAGTCTCCTCTCAAATGATTTAACTTTTTTAGAATAAGACATATTGTTGAAAACTGCTACTATAAAAAGAGAAGTCTCAATAATAAAAAGAGATTCTTGTCCAAGGATGATGGCATCTCCTCATATGAGAGTGATGAATAAGATAATGATGGAGGAGAAGTGCTCTTCATAACCCAAGAAACCCCAGATGATGATCACAAGAATTTTAAAGAAGAATAAATCATTTCTGAAGAAGATTCAAATGAAGAAACCAACCTTGATTCCTTTTGGGGATACAAAGACAATGCAGAGCGTGAACAAGAATATGAGAATATTGAAAAGTTGAATCATGTTGAAACTGAAAATAGCAAGCTTAGAAACAAAAACATAATACTAAAAAGTGAATTGAGTAGTTGTGAAGAAGAGAATTACAAGCTTGAAAATACCATTGATAGTTTGAAGGAATAATTAGAAGATTATGAGAAATTGAAAGCATAATTGGATCACACAAAAGGGGAGCTACTATTGACAATAGAAAATTTGAAGAAGTTTGAAAAAATAACTAAAAAATTAGATGAGATGCTCAGCATTCAAAGATCTTCAAACGACAAGACATGACTAGGATACAATGACAGTTCGAAGACAACAAAACAAGAGAAGGAAGATGAAAATGATGAAACCAACACTCCAGAACAAGTTGAACAACAAGATAGAATACTGGAATTCAGAAGGAATGAGACATCCAAAAGATCCTCTCTCATCAGCTATGAAATAAATCATTATGAAGGAAACTAGAAAAGAACAGATCATGAACCAAAATGGACTACACAAATAAGATCAGTGACTCCCAGGTATGAAAATTTATTTCTTGGACATTGTTATACTTGTGGAATTTTCGGACACAAGGCAATAAATTGTAGAATCAATGAAAGGAATAACTATGCAAGCTACATGAATGGTGAAAATAGTAGATATGGAAATTTTTGTATACCTGTCAACATAAATTATAATCCATTTGACCCATTAATGGATCAAAATATTGTATGTTACAAGTGAAATAATCTTGGTCACAAAGAACGAGATTGCAGAGAGATGAAGGAAGATAATTGTATTCCAAATGTCCCTATACCAGTTACAACATGGAAAAGGAAAGAAATTACACACAATAAAAATTTTTGAATAAGATTGGTCGCTAAAGAATGCAAAGAAGAATATGAATGGTTTGTAAACAGTGGGTTCTCATCTCATATGATCGGAGATCAAAGAAAAATTTTCATCTTCAAGAAAAAGGGTGGAAATGTTGCATTTGGAGATGACTCATCTACCAAAATAATTGAAAAGGGAACTGTAAAGCTTGGAAGTGAAAATGTAAAAGAAAAAAAAGTCCTATTGGTTGAAGATCTGAAGCATAATCTCCTCAGTGTTAGAAAAATATGTGATCAAGGATACACTCTTACGTTTGACTCCTAAAAATGTAAAATCAAATAAAATAACTCAGGAATGTTGGTTGTAATTGCAACAAGAAGACCGAACAACATATACATCCTAGAGATGAAGAAGAGAGAGAAGATAGAAGCCACACAAAAGGATTCTAAGGAAGAAAAAGTCCCAAATACCAAAAATAAGGATGAAGTATTATTGAGTGCCACATGTCAGGGGGAGAAGCCCCAAAGAAGAAGGTCACCTTATGCCATTGAACTCACAGGGAAAAACCCCACCCTTTTCCATTGATGTCAAAGGGGGAGATAAATTGGGATCATGATTAAAGGGGGAGCATGAGTGTTTCCATCAATGACAATGGGGGATATTGTTGGAAATATTTTTTGAAGATTGGTTGTTGTCATTGATTTCAACCCCAGTCATTGGTTTTCGACCCCAATATTGATGAAGGTATTTGGACATGAAGGAAAGTGCACATGCAGATACAACAGCTATGGATAGATAATATACATCATTTTGTTTCTAGTGGTAGGTGGAACGTCACATAGATCCTCATGGTTGAGGAGAAATGAATTTTTGAAGATGACAAAGTGAATTGAAGGAGGAAGTATAGGTCTAAGAAACAAACCTTCCCACGATGAAACCACTAGTTGGTGATGAAATCCAACATCGCAAGATCAATATAGGAAGGGAATGGGATAGAGCAGGTGGATTGATTATGTTGGCGACTTAATTAACAGACTTACGCCTTGGTGCAAGCTCCCACATGGTTTTACCTGTGGGTTTACTCGCCAAGGAGCCTGAGTGAGTTTGAGAAATACCTGACCTAGGTACAGTGAAGACTCCCCTTCATCATCATCTTGTGCATTAACCCTACATATATAGACCAATAAGGTTACCAAATCACATTCATCCTCTAGGTGGGTACAGTCGACAGTAGGGAAGGAACGTATGGGCAGGATAACAAGTCCAAAATTATCTAAGAGAACAGAAGACAAGTGGACCGAAATACTACTGAGGACCCCAAATTGATTCTGGATTCATGAAGCTATGAGGCCAAATGAAACCAGTCATTTCTCAAGAAGAACCCCAAATGTATGATATTTCTGCTACATGGATTAAGCTTCAGAGGGGGAATATTCGCTCCTCTCCCACACGTGACCTCATCTTTAACCCCTATGTGAGAGGGGGATATTTGCTATTCTTATATGAACAATTGGATTTACCACTCCCTAGCAAAAGATTCTATGTTTGTCTTATGTCTTTGGAAAGTTATCCTCACAACCTATTCCAAATCCCTACACTTTAATCTAATGTAGCTTTGGTACCAGATAATATAAAAGTGTCTAATCAATTTTATAAGTGCTTCATTTTAGGGTTGTTGTTTACTCAAGTGCGTGAAGGTGAAACTTATGATGTTTTAGACTCGACTCCAAAAGAATGCAAAATAATGAAATGCAACTCTTTTTATTCAATGAATCCTACATACGGGACAAAGAAGAGGTTCGACTTTCTTTAACAAAAAACACCCAATTCCCAAATGAAATTTTCTAAATTCAATGTACTACACTACCCAAAAGAAAGAACACAACTGTCTTCTTTGTTTGATTATAAAATATAAATAAAGAAAATGCAAATCCTTTAATGCTCTATTACTTTCAATCAAAATGAAAGAGTTGAATGCAGATACAAAAGACACGAAGAAAAGCTGATTTCAAAAAAATAATGCACTCATAGGATAACGGGAAATGAAAGAAACAAGTATGATAACTCACTCAATCAAGGACTCAACAATCGACAAGAATTCAAGGAATAGAAGAAATTTCAGAGAAGAATCCAAAAAATGATAGGTAGAAAGAGAAATCACTCGACTGTCTTGACAAAACAAGCAACAAGAAAGAGAAATCCAAGCTAGGTTGTGGTAAGCATAAAGTTGCAAATCATTCAAAGAGGAAATATTTGAAAATTAACTTAAGACCAACAAACCTTTGCATACCTTTTCAATCAGTAAATAACCAAAAACTTCGCAACAATCAGAACAAACAAAGAAAAAAAAAGGAAAATCAATATCACAATTTGGAAAAGGTTGCAAGCTCAAACAAGACAATGAAAAGAGTTATAAGGATCAATATCCTAAACCTAAACAAAGTCACAAGAAAAAGTACAGTCTCTGGGAAAAATACCTCCAACAAAGGGTTGAGAAAAACATGGCAGATTGTCCTAGATCTTCTAAAAAAAATAGATCAATGCTCCCTAAAACAAAGCAATAGAGTGCTACAATGATCTCTAAGATATCACTGAGGATTGTTGATCAGATAACCAGTTCTTTGGTAGCCACACCGGAGGATTTTTTATCATGTTGATGCTTGAAAAGAAGCATAAAAAAACAATTCTGCAGAGACAGACTTGGTGACTATGAATACTGCTTGAAGAAGTAGAGGGAAGAGGGAAGGCTCAGAAAACAATCAATCAAACAAGATCAAAGTAGGAAAAGGTTCAAACGATCCAAGGAAATACAATTCAATGTCCTTCCCCAGTGGAGTCACCAATTTCTGTTACAAAAATATTCCCCTATGAACATGTGAACTTTCCCTTGGATTACAGACCCCTATACCAAGACAAAAAATTACACTTGGACACTACCATTCTTATAAATTCATTTTTTCCATCGAAAAAGAAAGGAGGAGAAGTATGATGCACCTCGTTTATGACATTTTTCCTACCCGCTCCAATCTGTGAGCTTGATCTTTACTCTCGGTGCAAATCCATACCTGCAACAAACAACAAGAAACAAACAACTATCTCCTACTCTAATGGATTAGAAAACGAAAATTCATCTATGTAAATTAAGTCAAACATAGACAAGCACATGAAAACATACACTTGAAGGAAATAGGCCAAGTACATTAAATGAGAACCAAGAAAACTTACAGACCACGAATGATGTCAGTTGCAACTCCTCCAAGCTCTCCTTGTCCAAACCCTTGCATGAATCCCAAGATCATAAGTTTGATATCTTTGTCTTTGTGTTTTTCACCTTGGAAAGCCCTCAATATATAGGCTTGAGAGGTGTTAGTATCCAGATACTAAATATTCAATTTTCTCCTTGTTACAGGAATGAGGTTATTCCTGTAGCACCAAAAAGTGTTGTTCCAGAGCACTGGTATTGCATATGCTAGAAGTAGTGCCGAGCTTTTAACTCGCCTCATTACAGAGGAGGTACAGGAAGGGTGGAATTCCTTATTCCATACACCTTTGACATAGTGCTATGATGCCTTGACTAAGATAAATTGGCCTTTGTACTAGTAATATATGTTTAAAGATGATACTAAGTAAGGATCATTGCCTTTGGATTAAAAGCTAGTTTTTTGGAAAAATAAAAATGGTATTATAAATAAAATTTTGGTTTATATGGTCAAGTTTTATGATCTCGGTTTTCTTTTACAAAATTAATGATTATTTTAGAAAAATTTATTGGTCGGGAGCTAATCTCCAACACCTTCCATCAAACACAACATGGGTTAGCCACAACACACAACACATAAGTCGAAGACAACTCACTAGCACCACACCAAGCCATGACGAGGAGGAGTTATCTTGGCTATGGAACAATGTGTCTTGCCAATAGAATTCATTTCCATCTATTGTCAAAGATTTTGTCTTGCCAACAAGAATTCATTTCCATCTTCTTCGATAATCGACAATCATCATGAAGGTAAAAGATTTCTTCCAGTTGAAACTTGTGCACAACACCACTTCATTTTATACTATTGTTATTAAGAGGTCTAAATTTTGATCGCACTCATTATACCTAGGGTTACGAGAAGCAAAATACCATCGACAATGTGGTTTTCTATTAAGATTGGCAAATCTTTCTTGGGCATATTGACGTATTTTTCAACACACTGTCGATTACCATCTATGATAAACGTTTCTATGACTAGGGATGCCATTCTTACAACCACAATCTGATATTTTCCCATTCCAATAGGTCGTCGAGATGCAGAATCTATAGTATGTGGATCTACCATGGAGAAAGCAATTGGTTACTAAGAAGTTAGATTTAAATCAAGCCAAGGTATTGGGGTACTCCAACAAACCGATTGGACTCTTTATCAAACAGTCTATTATCTTCAGATCTGATTCAAATGGTAAAGATATAGAGGGTTATGCAGGTGCTGGCCTTTATGACAGTGTGCCCATGGATGAAGAGGAGAAGAGAACAATTGATTATTCCTCAGATCCACTAGTAGTGGATCACAATTTTAGGGAGAACATACTGTCAAAGATTTTTCAAGTTGGACTCAAAATCAAGGAACTTTATGGATCTCCCCAGGATGTTGAAGGTGTAGTAAAATATAGTGAAATCTATGTTGAGCAGACCATGCCTCAAATGTAGAGGATGCTCACTAGGAATAAAATATCCACTAATGAGAACTATAAATTCTAGTCTGAGAATACCTACCCTTTTATAATATAGAGGCAGAGTATTGAGGTAAATTGCTGCAAACAATGCCATTACAAAATCAACATTCAAAGAGGAGTTAGATGAGTATCCAGAATTTCAAGGCATAGGTGGCAGGGCAGATGGCAATCAGAGATATCATTTCTAGATTTTCAGCAGTAAATCAATTAGTTCCACATCTCCAGATTTTAAGGACACAGATGGCAAGGAATTTGACTTAAGTTGTCCCAGATTTCTTGCATAATATCATAGATTGTTTTTATTCTTAGTTCATTGTTATGATCATTTCCTCGCAGATAGGAAGAATTTTTTTATTGTATCTTGTTATTTAAGACAACATTTTGTAATAGAATGAGAAAAAAGAGGCCCGAGAGGGTGAGGCCTGAGAAGGAATTTGATGAGATAGCCATCTAGTCTGTGTTATTGTAAGTTTGAGGGCATCTTATTTTGTGATCTCTTCTGACATTGAATATATATGACAATTGTTTTATCAGATTGTGATTTCCCTTGTTTTACACTCTGTTTTTCATCTTCCTTGTTTTAAACTCTGTTTTTCATATTGATTGAATGGATTGCAAACATTGATAATCAATGGCTTCCCATGGATAATAGATCCTCGAGCGGTAAATATTTTGTTGTGACTGCCTACTATTTGTATGTTTTGTTTCAAGTACCTTTTCATCCATTTTGCAAAGAGAATCTTTGTTTGATGGATATTCTACTTTTTGTTTATTCCCTATTCTTCTACCCATCTTCATATAAACTTCTTATCTTATATGCAATTTGATTGCCTTCGATCAATAGGGTGTTTACTTGACTCGATGCCCAATAGTGTTTCACTGATCCGTGTTTATCTTGTCTCCCTTATTATTTCTCTTTCATTCTACCTGACCCACCTTCTTTCAAAACCCAAAACACATCCTTATTTATAAAAATCATTGCAATAACTAAAATGTTCTAGGCTTGAACCTATAGTAGTCTAGGGGCAACTTCTAGCACTAATATCTTTTGGCGTCATTGCCAAGGATGAAGAAGCAAAGAAATATTCCCCGGGAGAACGACAACAATCAGATCCACTTCTTGATGGTGAACAGGAAGAGGACATATGATTGACTGTAGATCTTTCACCATGATGACTCCATTGTCTAAATATTAATAGGTGACTCCACTGGGGATCCAAGTATGGAAGCCATTTTGGATCAAAGGTTTTCTTTTTGTGATTTTTCAAATGTCATTGATTTTCCAAAACCAATGCTTAGCAAAGATGAATGGGAAGGTATCCTTCCTACATTTAAAGGAGAAGATTGGTAGGATCTAGCTGAACATTTGCTGGATTTTCTTGAGTTTATTCATGAACATCAAATTGTGCATGAGGATGTCAATATTAATCTTTTTAGATACTCATTGAAGGGAGAAACCCTTGAATGGTGCAGATCTCTTCCAACTTCAAGTATTAAATCGTTGGCAAGTTTTCATAATGCTTTCAATATATTTTATAAAGAAAAATTTTCAGCTGAAAGTCTTTTTGAAAATTGTTGTGATGTATTTGAGAAGCATATTCAACAGAAAGAAGATTTTTCCTCTGTTTTCCAGAATAAAAATCATGTTAGTGAGGAAGATCTTCAAGATACCATGGATGATAATGTTGAGGAAGAAAGACTTTTTTTTTCAAATCTGTCTCAAGATCATATTGTTGATGAAAATATGAAAAAATCTTCATCTTTGTCATTTGAATTTTATCATGTTGTTCTAAATTATGATGAATATAGTGATGATGATCTTGACATTGTAGAGCCAGATGTAGCTATGGTGATGGAATCTGACTGGCATATTTGTGAAGGTATTCAGTTCATCATCTATGAACAGCCAGAGCCGGTGTATGACAGTCAGTTTGTTGACTATCATGATGGAATTGTTGATGTTTTTGTTCAAGGAACTTGTGATCAGATTTAGGATAACCTTGATGACTTTGATTGGAAATGCCCGAAAAATATTCATGAAGTATCATTTGATAAGTGAAGAAGAGGAGCAATGTGACCTTTTGTATCAGATGGAGATGAAACACAGTTTGCAGGATCCTATGGCTGTCTACATACATATGGTTTTTTCATAAGCTTTCAGTTTTGCAACTTTTGGAATTAAAATAGTCTGGGATTGTAAGTATGTGCTGCAAATTAAATTTTGTTACAATTCATGAGGTCTTTTCTGAATTTTATTTCCATACAAGAAGTTTTTTCAGTCAGCTGGATGTTATCATGGCTTCATTGGAAGCATGATTTCACATGATTAGCTAGTTTTACTGGTTAAAAGTAGGAAAAATATAGAATAATAAGCTCACCATACGAGTATTATATTCTTTTCAGTTTGTTAGTTTGCAACAATAATTTTGTTTTCAGTAGTGTGTTCAAAATTTGAATAACGATTGCAGAGATCTACTGACATTATCAATGAATCCACAAGCCACATGGACTAGGCATAGCATAAATGTGGATAGAGGCAAATGTTTGCAGGTTGTGTTGCACAGATGGATACAATGAAAAGGCACAATGGTCTACTTTTTCTTGGCAACACGTAGGGAGCATGTCATCCCCAGAAGGAGCCAGTGTTAGTATTCAGATACTAAATATTCAATTTTCTCCTTGTTACAGGAATGAGGTTATTCCTGTAGCACCGAAAAGTGTTGTTCCAGAGCACCAATATTGCATATGCTAGAAGTAGTGATGAGATTTTAACTCGCCTCATTAGAGAGGAGGTACAATAAGGGTGGAAGTCCTTATTCCATGCACCTTTGACATAGTGCTATGCTGCCTTGATTGAGATAAATTGGCCTTTGTACTAGTAAAATATGTTTAAAGCTCATATTAAGTGAGGATCATTGCCTGTGGATTAAAAGGCAATTTTCTGGAAAAATAAAAATGGTGTTATAAAGCCAATTTTGGTTTATATGGTCAAGTTTTATGATCTCAGTTTTCTTTTATAGACTTAATGATTATTTTAGCAAAATTTATTGGCCGGGAGCCAATCTCCACCACCTGACATCAAACACAACACGAGTTAGCCACAACACACAACACATAAGTCAAAGACAATGCACTAGCACCACACCAAGCCACGACGAGGATGAGTTATCTTGGATATGGAACAATTTGTCTTGCCAATATAAGTCATTGCCATATGTTCTCAAATATTTTGTCTTGCCAACAAGAAGTCATTTCCATCTGCTCCGATAATCGTCATTCATCATGAAGGTGAAAGATTTCTTCTGGTTGAAACCTGTCCACAACACCACTTCGTTTTCTACTATTTTTATTAAGAGGTCTAAATTTTGATCGCGCTCATTATACCTAGGGTTACAAGAAGCAAAATATCATCGGCAATGTGGTTTTCTATTAAGATTGGAAAATCTTTCTTGGGCATATTCACGTATTTTTCAACACATTGTCGAGTACCATCTTTGATAAATGTTTCTACAACTAGGGATGCCATTCTTGCAGCCACAATCCAATATTTTCCCATTCCAACAGGTTGTCAAGATGCAAGATCTAGAGTATGTGGATCTACCATGGAGAAAGCAATTGGTTACTAAGAAGTCAGATTTAAATCAAGCCAAGGTATTGGGGTACTCCAGCAAACCAATAAGACTCTTCATCAGACAATATATTATCTTTAGCTCTGATTCAAATGGTAAATATCTAGAGGGTTATGCAGGTGCTTTCCTTTATGACAATGTGCCCATGGATGAAGAGGAGAAAAGAAAAATTGATTATTCCTCAGATCCACTGATAGTGGATCACAATTTTAGGGAGAACATACTATCAAATATTTCTCAAGTTGGACTCACAATCAAGGAACTTTATGGATCACCCCAGGATGTTGAAGGTGTAGTAAAAGATAGTGAAATCTATGTTGAGAATAACATGCCTCAAATGTAAAGGATGCTCACTAGGAATAAAATATCCACTAATGAGAACTATAAATTCTAGTCTGAGAATACCTACCCTTTTATAATATAGAGGCAGAGTATCAAGGTAAATTGCTACAAATAATGCCATTACATAGTCGACATTCAAAGGAGTTCGATGAGTATCCAAGATTTCAAGGCATAGGTGGCAGGGAAGATGGCAATCAAAGATATTGTTTCCATATTTTTAGTAGTAAATCAATTAGTTCCACATCTCCAGATTTTAAGGACACATATGGTAAGGCATTTGACTTAAGTTGTCACAGATTTCTTGCATAATATCATATATTGTTTTTATTCTTAGTTCATTGTTATGATTATTTCCTAGTAGATAGGAAGAATCTGTTTATTGTGTCTTGCTATTTAAGACAACATTTTGTAATAGAACGGGAAAAAAGAGGTCCGAGAGGGTGAGGCATGAGAAGGAATTTGATGAGATATCCATCTAGTGTGTGTTATTGTAAGCCTGATGGCATCTTATTCTGTGATCACTTTTGACATTGAAGATATATGACATTTTTTTTATCAGAGTGTGATTTCCCTTGTTTTACACTCTATTTTTCATATTCCTTGTTTTAAACTCTGTTTTTCATCTTGCTTGAACGAATTGAAGACATTGATAATCAATGGCTTCCAGTGGATAATAGATTCTCGAGCGGTAAAGATTTTTTTGTGATTGCCTACTATTTGTGTGTTTGTTTCAAGTAATGTTTCATCCATTTTGCAAATAGAATATTTGTTTGATGGATATTCTAAATTTTTTTATTCCCTACTCTTCTACCCATCTTCATATAAACTTATTATCTGATATGCAATTTGATTGCCTTCGATCAACAGGGTGTTTACTTGACTCCATGCCCAATAGTGTTTCACTAATATGCATTTATCTTGTCTTTCTTATTCTTTCTCTTTCATTCTAATTGATCCACCTTCTTTCAAAACCCAAAACACATCCTTATTTATAAAAATTGTTGCAATAACTAAGTTGTGATAGGCTTGACCCTATAGCAGTCTAGGGGCAACTTCTATCACTAACAAGAGGCACAAAAATCATGAGTATATTTGGGAATTATTTGAGGATATGAATACTTTATGTTAGGATCTAATGCTAGGATAGTGCCATAGGATAGCATTCGATACAAACCAACCTCATCTCCAAGAGATGGCCCTTAGAAAGAGGTGGGATTCTACAAATTTTCTTCTAACCAAAAGAAATGCTCCCCTATAGTTAGAGATAGAGTTTTGATCCTACATCAGTCTGATTCAACGCTCCCTAAATAAGGTAAAAGGAGTGCTACCCTATGGAGTAGCACTCCCCCAGCATGGGTAGGGGGGTGCTGCCCTTCAAAAATGCCTAAACAATGGTCGATTTTTCAAGTAAAAAGTGTGTTTTTGGCCTTGAAATGATGGGTTTCTTCCTCCAATATGACTTAGGGATGATGGAAATTTTTGTTTGATGGTTTCAAGGGGTTAAAACACATATAAACACATATAAAATTGCATGTGACACTTAGTAAGGTGSATACGACACTTGTGACACTTACCAAGGKGCATACAACACTTTTACGACACTTGTGACACTTAGGGTGAGRTACTTAAGTGTGTCATTTTGATGTGTAACAAACACTGGGGCAGAGACAATTCTTCTTTTCATTTTTGCGAAYGYAGAATTTTTGTTTTTTGTCCAATTCCAAGTTCTTTTCTTCTTGAGAAAAATTTTCAGTGGTGCAATGATCTTGGAATATCCTTCTAAGAACCTTTAGTAGTAGTTTTCCAATCCAAGTAATACCCTTACATCATGCATGTTGCACGACTCCTCCCAATCTGCAATCGCAACAATCTTTATTGGATCCATGTGAATTCTTCCTTGTCCCATCTAATGGCCAAGAAATGGTATTTTGGTTTTTCCAAAGACACACTTGGACTTCTTCAAGAACAATTGATTATTTCACAACACGTCAAGGACTTCCTCGAGGTGTTTCTCTTTCTCCTCCCTCCTCTCGTTGAACACACCGATATTGTTTAAGTACACCACCACAAACTTGTCTAAGAATGGCCTGAGAACATCATTCATCAAGGTGTAGAAAGTGGTTGGGGCATTGCACAGACCAAATGACATCACCAGGGACTCAAAACATTTGTATCGTGTCACCATCATTGTCTTATGTTCATCTCTCTTCATTATTCAAACATGATAATAACCATGTCTCAAGTCCAATTTTGAAAACACCTTGCCTTTGGATAGCTTATCAAAAGAGTCTATGGCTAGTGGCAAAGGATATCTATTCTTCACAGTTTGCTTGTTCTACATTTTGTAGTCAAGGCACATTCTTAGTTTCATCATGTACTTCTTCTTCTGAAAGAGTATTGGGGCACCATATAGGGATTGAGAAGCCTGAATGAAGCCTATGTCAATTGTTTCTTCAATTCTTCCAAATTTGGTTCGAAAAATCAATAGGGAGATCTTACGGGTGGTTGTATTCCTAGCTCCATCTCAATTCGGTAGTCAATAGTACGTCTTTGTGGGAGGGTCTTAGGAAAATCGTCTTGCATCTGATCCTCAAACTTATCCAACATTTAGGAGATTTTTGGTGGAATAGACATCCCCACTCCATCATCTTCAATATCCCCAATGAACACAACATAAATCTATGAATCAGATTGTTTTGTTTCTCTCTTCATGCTCAACA